>PVJC01015067.1:0-35555 GCA_004026665.1 Murina feae
GCATCTTATCACATGGAGGAGCTCTGAACACCAGCAACAGGACCTTGTCCTCCAGGCTGCCCTTAGGGAACTGATGCCCACCCCTCCCCTGGCTGGCATGGCTCAGCGTCCACCTATGAACCAGGAGGTCACGGTTCGATTCACAGTCAGGGCACATGCCCAGGTTGTGGGCTTGATCCCCAGTCGGGGGAGTGCAGGAAGCAGCTGATCCAAAATTCTCATCATTGATGTTTCTCTCTTTCTCTCTCCCGTCCTCTCTGAAATCAATAAAAATATATCTTAAAAAAATCCCCATGGATAAACTATTAAGTAACTCATATTCAAACGCTTACCAAACATCAACCAGGTTACATGATTTCTTCCTCGTTTATTTTTCAGACCCCTCCCCCCGCCCCCGTCTCCCGCTGCCATGGAGTAGTACTGGCATTTCACAGGTAAGGAAATTAAGGCTCAGAAAGTCTCTGAGGCTACATGGCTCCTCAGGGAGGAAACCAGTGCTGAGAATGGAGGTTTGAGCACCAAGTTAAGCCTGCTCCATCCTATCCCCATCCCACCCCCAGCTGCTGTACGGTTCACAACTCCAGTCAGTTTGTACATAAGATGTATGGTGAGACTTTGACAATGTGCCAGCAGTGGGCTGTCCCATCCATTACAATCCTACACAAGTGTCCCTCTTTCTTCATACATGTGGCCACTCGAGTACCATTTACATCTTTTTAAATACATCACTAAGCAGCCGTCAGCTCATGGCTCGCTTTCTCAGGACAAGTAACTCTCCTCCACCTCAGGCAGGTGGAGCACAGGGCTGGGTCCCTCCCTTCTGCCCTGTCGTGAACGGGTAGAGCTCAAGGCAGAACCTAGAGACATGCCCAGCCCCAGCAAGGGGACCACATGAATATGGCAGGAGACTGGCGTGGAGGCTTAGCTGGTCTGACGTCTACTGATGGAAATCTCTGGAATTCTGTTTTACAGCAGCTCATCCACAAAACAAAGAGTAATTTGTGTAAGCACCAGGCTCACCTGTAGATGGGTGTGTAAGTCACACATCTGTACTTAGATGGACTCAGCTATCTTCACTGTGTGGATAAAGTAGTTGGCAGTTTCTGTAAGTGACTCACCCACGATCACAGCCTAATAATACCATTAGACACTGCTGAGCGCCAGCACACCATGGTCTGAAAAACAACCCAAGTCAAAAGTCTAAAATGAAACTGTGGGAGTGGATGGGGCTGTACCCTGTCTGCAGGCTTTTCTCCGATGGGATGTTCAGGGTGCAAACTGAACCATGGTCAGACCGGCGGGCTGACCCATCCCTGACTTATCACCAGTCTTGGAGAAACCACACTAAAGCTGGGGCCTTCCTGGCCACATGGAACATTTGCTGAACACACATTCAACTTAGCTCACTAACTCTACATAAACAGAGAGCACCCTTTTGAGCCTGAATAGCGCACAGGAGTCAAAGGACAGAGTCAGGCCCCCAGCATGCCATCTACTAGGGATGGGACCTGGGGACAAAGTTGAGCACTACTATCCACATTTGCAAAAATGGGAAAACAGCATCACACTTATCTTAAAGGTGTTCTTCAGATCAAAACCAGAATAGATGAGCCCCAGCAATGAGAGTGCTAGGCAAAAATTAGGTAGCTCTTCTTCCTTTAGTGTCTTGTCAACTGGGACGTGACTTTCAAATGGCTTCACTGAGGTCATTCAGATCCCATGAAGTCCACCCTTTTCAATGCACAGGTTTTAGTGACAACTAGGTAACCTCCCCCTATTTCCTCCCATTTTCCTTCTGTCCACCTGGTGAGTGACCCTGCAAAGGTCAGCTAAGCATGGGCCCCTAGAACCTGTTCTTCCTGCTTTTACTAAGCACGCTGTGCGTTATGATTTTTACCCTATATTTACGCTTCGTCCTGTCAACTATGAATAAGACGCATAGAAGCTACTAACATCACACAGCACTTTAGTGTGCAGACTGCCCTCGGCATCGTTTACTTGTTGGATCTACTTTTGTTTCCTACACTGTGTCCACAGCAAACACTTTTCATCTATAAAATTAGTGCAGGACAGTAATCTGAGTTCCTCTGTGGCCTGAGGGGAAGTCATAAGATAAAGGACACATTTTAAAGTTTCACTCTGAAATTCCCCAACAGCACACTTGCATCAGCGAAGATATTGTTTGTTCTTTAATGTTTTCTAGCCAAAGCAAACATTCCAAAGACTGAAAATAAGAGGCACAGTCCAAGCATAGGAACACCTCACGGCCACAGCTGGTGACTGACTATGGAGAACAAGACACCCGTGCACATCTAGGTCATTTCTCCACCAGCCTCGCACCCCTCCCCACCCCACCCTCTCACCTGAACCCACGAAAGCCTGATGATTTGGTGACTGAGAAACGCACAAGCGTCCCGGCCACATTGGAGATGGCAAACAGTTCTTGCCCTCAAGGAGCCTGCGGCCCACTGGTTCAATTCCAACACTAGTCCTCTCTTACACAAGCACCTGAACAGCGGGGATAGCTGTTAATCCGATTGGACAGAGGAGGGAACGGAGGCTTGGGGATCACTGCTGGCCCAAGACCACTCCTGGGAAGAGGAATAGGCAAGACACACAACCACGTCTTTTAATTCAAAGTCGTTTGCTGGGCAGAAATGCCGCTGCAGAAGTTTAAACAAACACTTAGAACTTCCGAGGGAAGGCATGCTAGCTGGGGGCACAGGAAAGCGAAGGTCGGGATGATGGGGTATTTGAACTGCCCTGGGAAGTCCGACGGGGTTTTGACAGCAAGTCGTTTATCTGGCTGGAGAGAGATGTGGGTACGAGGGGAAGGGGCATGGAGGTCAGACGAGACATGGTCGGACCCAGGCTTCCGCAGTAGGGAAGGTGTCACCCTTAAAACTCCCGAGAAGCCTCCCTTTTAGGAGGCAGGGCTACCCCGGAGCGCGAGGACACACTGCTCCGTGAGCAGAGAGGCCCTTTGTGCTGGTGGCATGACACACGCTGAGGAGCACAAAGACCTATTCAGCGAGCCTCTTCTAGCTGCCCACTGGCCGAGTGAAAACCTACTTTCCCCGAGTGCTGGTGTCAGGAGAGGTCCTATCACAGCAGCGACCCGAGAGCAGAGGCTGGGAAAGATCACCCACATTCACGCCATCCTTACAGCTATTCTTCAAGGCTCTCGGCCCAAAACGTAAACCATTCCCAACCTCAGGAAAAGCTGTTTTAATGGCTTACTTCCTACCCAGGCCTCACTATGCTCCCAGTTCCTCAAGAAAAAGCTTACAAAATATAGTCAGGATAAATGTGTAATAATACATATATATATACACACACACAACCTATTTCTCAAAACTGTACACATTATTTGGATGACTACAAGGATTTTAAAAAACCATTCAGTCTAGTACTGTTATGTCATCATCTGTAGAATTTTTAAATTAAGGAAAATCCCTCCAAAATGTATTTGAGGCCATCGGAGGACTGCTAGTCTGTCCTCCTGTGACAGAACATTATTAGTGCTCAGACGGAACCCAGGCGCCTGCAGTCGGAGGTAAGAATTCTGAAGACAGCCGCCCCGCCCACCCCACCTGCTCAGGTGCCTCTGCAGACGCGAGTTGATTCATGAAATCACAGAGGAGTTTTTCCAGTTAAGCTTTACAGACCTGTCCAGGGCTCCCAGGCATTTTGCAAGAGACTGGAGACTCGTGACGAACCTCTGACCTACCCCCAAAGTCCTAGGAGGGCCCCTGACCAGCAGCCGGGGGACAGCCTCCAGGTAAAGGGGTTTCACGGTGCGGGGAAAGCTACTGGACCCTGGGGAGCCCCTGAGGTCCTGACTAAACCCGGGGGAAGCTGGACAGCTGCATTTTCTGTAAGGCACATCGCTGCGATCTCCGGAGTTTCCACTAAAGCGACGAGGTCTCTCCATCTATCACACTTAGCAACGCGAGTAATCCTCTGAGGTGCTTGCTGTGTATCTTCAGGAAAGAACTGAGGCTTGAAAGAGGAACGTGCCCAAAGGCAGGGCTGGTGAGGGGTACCCGCTCTCCGCCTTCCCGAAACCTGCCTTCCTGGTTTCTTCTCCCAACCGGCGTCCCCGCCCATGCGGCTGGGACCCCCATACACACGCCCAGGAGGGAGCCTCTGGCTCGGGACCCTGACTGGGTTGGCGTCTCTGCCCCCTCCCGAGGGCTGCACAGAAGCGAAGGAGAGGCCCCTAGTCTGCCTGCGGTGACTGATCACCCCACTGCCACCCCTGCAGGCAGCTGGGCACAGGGCACGGGATCCGCGGCCCCTTTCATCCTCATCAGGTTTAACCAGCACTGGATCCCTGGACACCCCTTCTGTCCCCGGTTTTCAAAGAGGAAACTTATAGACACACACAGCAGCGAGGCACTGGTGCCCAGACAGCCTGACCCAGGGGAACCAGCCCACCCTGCGGCCACCGGGTCCCCTGGGGCCACCGAGTCCTGGGGCCACAGGGTCCCGCCGCCAGGTGAGTCGATGGCCCCTGGGACTCAGCCTCCAAAGACGCGAAAAGAGTTGGTAAGAAGCAACTTGCACCCTTTAGGAGACCGAGCTGAGTCCTGTCAGGTACGTGCAGCTGTTCCAGCGGGTGCTCCACGAGCTTGACCTGCTTCACCTCCCTCACGCCTTCATCTCTGGGGGGAGGAGGGTACACACGTGGCGGGAGCCTCCAACGAATGGGTCCGAGTGGGAGCGCAGCGGCAGCATGAGGAAAGCAGGCAGGCCACACAAGTCCCCCCTCCTGCCCCACACCCTCCACTCGAACCGGGGTGGCCACGGCGCAATGAGGGCCAAACAGGCCGAGCCGTGGCTCCCAGAGCCGCCCTCCTCCACCTCGGGGCCCGGACGCAGAGGGAGTGATTCCCCAGGGCCGCTGCCCGCCCGGACGCCCGCCCGGACGCCCGCCCGGACTCCCGCCCGGCCCCGCCGCCGCTGCAGCCCCGGTTCCCGCCGCTCACCTGCGCCGGGCACAGCAGCAGCAGGAGGCCCAGGGCCAGGCCGCGCGCACTCATGCCGCCGGCTACGGGGCTGCGGAGGTTCGGCTCGGCCCGGCTCGGTCCGGCTCCCTCGGAACTCAGTCCCGGCTCCGCGGACACAGCAAGCGGGACCTGTCAAGCAGGACCCAGCCCCGGGGGCTGCGCGCGCAGGTCAGAAAGGAAGAGGCGTCGTCAGACCCGCCCCCTTCCGGGAGGGGCCGCTGCTGCTTGGCCAGGGGGCCGCTCCGGGGCGGGGTCATATAGGGGGCGGGGCCTATGCGGGCGGGCGGGGCCACAGCCCGGGGGCGGGGCCTCGCTGGGCGGGCGATTCGAGGCGGGGGGGGGGGCCACAGCCCGGGGGCGGGGCCTATCTGGGTGGGCGGGGCCACAGCCGGGAAGGTGCCGATCTGACTGCCCGCCCCGCTGGGGAGAGTGAGGTCAGTGCCTCCCCGACCAGGTGAGCTGACCTCTGGGCTTTTCTTATCAGTTACCGACTTGTTGACTGACCTAGCGGGAGAGAGGAACCAGTTTGTTCCCTTATTCACGCGCCCATCGCTGACCCCTGCGCGCCCTGACCAGGAGCGGGGGCGAGGCCCGGGAGTCACCGGGTCTCGGGGTTCGTGGGCGCAGCACGCCCCACAGGCGCCGGAACCGCACCCTCCGCTGGCGGAGCCGCGGGCGGAGAACCAGACCACGTCCCCGCGCGGTGGGACCGGAGTCCACTTCTGGTTCTGGGTGCGTCAGCGACAGCGATGAAGAAGCGCCTTTGTGTGTGCGCGTGTTGTTACCGTGCCTCCTGTTATTATTATTATTATTATTATTATTATTATTATTATGCCTTACCATCCTTCTTGGACGCGCACTTAGGTTTATTCCGTGCATTTCTGGTGACATTCCCCCTCGGGTTGCAGTTGAGGTCGCTCATAAGCAGAAGCACCAGCCCTTTCCACGTTGAAGTCACAGAAGTGGGCGTGAGGGAGGCCCTCTTCCCCACAGTGGACTCCAGTTCACAGTGAAGAGACCTCACACCCGCCGGCAGCAGTGGGGAGTGCCGCCCTCCCCGCCGCACTCGGGTCCGTCAGTGACCGCCTGCCTCGCAGCCCCGAGGTGCCAGGTGTCCGTGCCTGGCGGGCGGCGCACCGGACCTGCAGCCCTAAGCCTTCCCCGTGACCTCCACTCCCTGGGATTCCTGATGAGGACGCAGTTTGCTGTATGCAGATGCGCTCAGAGGACGTCCGCGAACCAGCAGCATCAGCATATTATCTGGGAACCTGTTCGAAATGCAAATGGATGGGCTCCACCCTGGACGCCTGCAGCGGCAGCGCTGGGGAAGGCCTCCCGGTGGTTCCAGGGCGCACAGTCACGGGCCGCCGCTGTAATGTGTCCCCAGACCTGGAGGGCTAGTGAGTCTCCCAATTCAGCAACGTCCTGATGGAAACCACAGCAAAACCCTTTACAAATTAACTGCTGTGAGTAAAGGAAATGTCAAGCTCCAGACACAGCATTTCTGGGATGGGCAGAAATTCTGATAATTCCACGTCTCAAAACAGAAACAAAGATATTTTTACCATATATATAGGTGTTTGTTTTTGTTTGTGTTTTGTTTGTTTGTTTTGTGTTTTTTGGGTTGTTTTTTTTTTGTACTCTGTCTTTTCTACAACTTCAACCATACCCAAAAGGCTAGGGTATATTTTTTAAATAAACTTTCCTATTCCTAAGTTATACCCCCCACCCCCCATAACAAAGTAACCCATGCATGCCTATGGTAGAAACTTTAAAAATACACAAAAATTGGGAGACAAGGATAGAAAAATCATCTATAATTCCACTGTTATGGGTAATCTGTGTCACATTGTGGTGTGTTTCTCCTATGAAAATGGTTTTCACATGGTTGAGATCCTAAGAGAGATTTTTTGCTTATTTGTTTAAATAATAATGCCACTATGATTACATACACAATTCAACAATGATTGTACAACAAAGGACAGAATGAGGGAAAATGAAATCATTAGACATATGCATCTTTTAAAATGTGCAAAAACATCCTCCAGAAAAGTTCTATGTATTTGAAAACATTTATGCAAATTAATATGTGGACTTTTAAACAGGTGGAGGCATACAGTATACATTTGCAGTCTGCTTTTTTGCATCTAGCAATATGGTTTATTACTATTTTTTTTTTTGGTTAATCCTCACACAAGGATACATTTCCCATTGATTTTTAGAGAGAGTGGGAGGGAAGGGAGGCAAGATGAGAGAGAGAGAGAGAGAGAGAGAGAGAGAGAGGGAGAGAGAGAGACATCAATGTGAGAAAGACACATCTATTGGTTGCTCCTGCACACACCCAGACCAGGACTGAACCTGCAACCCAGGTACATGCTCCTGATGGGGAAGTGAACCCTTCTGTGCTAGGCCGACGCTCTAACCACTGAGAGCACTGGCCAGGGCTGCAATAGACGTTTAAAACTCCACTCTGAAGCAAGCCAAAGTTCACTGACATAGTCACTGAAAATAGCTACAGCTCATGTACAGCCAGTGGTTCTGACTCAGAAATGGGGCATTGTTGGCCAAACATATGGTGACATGTCATTTGCCCTCGTAAGGGCACTCAGCTTGGTGACTAATCCAGTCCCAGGCAGTGGGGAACTTCCATGCAGAGACGATGCCACCAGCGTGTGGATGACTCCAAACGTGGCGGTCGGCGTTTCACAATGCTGTTCCCTTCCTTGGAGGATTCCGTCAGGGACACAATGTCCTTTGCTGGGGGGAGGGGGCAGGTTGGGGTCTCACCTTTCCTAAAAGAAGGAGTCCCCCTCTTGTAAACTGACCACTGTCTTCCTATGCCTCTTCACAAGTCCGACGGTGGGAAGTGGGAAGAACAGTATTTCCCTCCTTTAAAATAAGAGGCTTAAACCCCAGTGAGAAGTGTGAAATCAAGCATTCCAATTTTGCTGAGAGAGCATCTAACTTGTTGGCTTGTTTGTTGTTTTTCTCCATAAGTTGAAGCACAGGTAATGCCAAGGGCCTGAGCAGAGGAGGGGCGGCAGCAGCATCAAAGGCCCCAGCTCACCTCCACGGACTTCCCCGCACCACGCCCACTAACCTACACCCACCGACCCGCATCGATGGGCGCATGTTCTCTCATTGATCAGGAGGGTCTAGAACATGAACCCACTGGCCCATCTCGTCGCACCACACAGACCTCGCATCTTCATAGCGTGGCACAAAGGGCTTCCTTTCTTGTGACCGAGCAGAGGCGATGCCTTCGGCCACTGCCAGCAATGCCTAGCAAGTGCTAGGAGTGGCTTCACAAAGGCAGTTCTACCTGTCACAGCTACAATTATTTCCAGACAACATTTTAAAAAATATTTTTTCATTTATTTCAGAGAGGAAGGGAGAAGGAGAGAGAAACATCAGTGATGAGAGAGAATCATCCATCAGCTGCCTCCTGCACGCTCCACACTGGGGATGGAGCCTGCAACGCGGGCCTGTGCCCTGACTGGGAATTGAACTGTGACCTCCTGGTTCATAGGTCCACCCTCAACCACTGAGCCACACCTGCTGTCCATCTCATATCTCAAGGAAGGAGAAAGTCCCATTCCCCCTCCTATTCATTTCATGTTGTTTCTGCTAACTTCCTGTTTTGCTTCAAAGTTCCTCCTCCATCTTTCTCTCACCGGAGTCCCTCTTTCATCCCACCACTTCTACAAAGATGAGGCCCCAAATCGGTGGCCATCTTGTTCTAAACGTCAGCCGCTGTTGACAACTGCCCCCTGGAATCTGTTTTCACACGTTCTTCAACTGAACTTGTCCCAAACTCTCTCTCTGTGTCCCTGAACTCTGCTGTCTTCCCATTTTCTACTACAGTTACTGGCCCTGTGTGCACCATGAAATCTCGCATGTGGAGAAGAGTTAACAGCAGTCCTAGGACTGCTCTCCTTAGAGATTCTTGCCTACTAGGTCAGCTGTTGGCTGGCATCTGGGGACTCGGCTGTCAAACAGTTCCTGCACTGACATCAAACTTTGCCTGAATGAAAAGGGCTCACTGAGCCCAAATCGTTTACAAACAATGTGGTCTGTGCTGGATGCCTGGAAGTCTGGGATTTTGGCAAATGCCAGGCAGAGGGTGCCTGAGACCAGTTCTTAATTAAAAGCCTCGGTGGGTCTCTACTGAGCTTCCCCCGTGGACAGCAAGCACTTCACGATGTTGCCACAACTCGTTGGAGAGCAAGTAAACTCACCCAGTGACCGCTGGAGAGGACTCTTGGAGGCCTGCACTGCTTCCTGTCTTCATGCCACTTCCCTTCCCCTTTGCTGATCTTGCTGCACACCTATTTGCTGTCATCTTCGCCATGAGTATGGCCACAGGATGAGCTCTGGGGGTCCTTCTAGCCAATCAGCAAAACTGGGGGGGGGGGGAGGTTAGGGTCTCCTGACATACTTAGTATCATTGCCAGCTCTCCTTTCCCCCTCACTCTCCATGTTCAGTTAATCACCAACTACCCTTAGCTCTGCCTCTGTTTTGAAAAATATGTCTGTATTCTTCCCCCTTACTGCCTCCATGCTGCAACTTTCTCCCCCGACTTCCTACCCCAAAAGCAGCAAAGCAATGAAGAGTTTCTATGTGTAGTGTCTTCTGTGTCTCCCGGGAATTTGTGTCTGAATAAAAACTCCTGGCATCATGACAAACGTTACCCGCAGTAGAAATGATGAAGTCGTAGGTCTATCAGTAACAAGGCTGACAGAGCTGAGTCATTAATTCTAAATTCCATTTTATTAAAAATCACAGAAATACCTTCTGATGAAACACAAACAGGGAAAAGCAGCAAAGGCAAAACTGAGTACATTAACTTTATTCTGAATTATAATCTGGAATATTTCATCAGACAAATGGACATAATGAAAAACTGTGGTTGAAGTAAACAAATGCCTTGCATAGGAATTGCTAGTTCTAAGAGCTCAATGAACTGTTAGATGAACATAAAACAAGAACCACTACCTATGTGCAAACAAATGCAATTTAACTTTAAAAAACATTTTTTTAGAAGTGCACCCCTGAAATCTATATAATTTTATTAACCAATGTCATCCAGTAAATTCAGTGAAAAGTAATCCGTTTGACTGTTTTCAACCTACGAACCAGGAGGTCAGAGTTTGATTCCCGGTCAGGGCACAAGCCCAGGCTGCGAGCTCGGTTGCAATTTAACTTTGAATAACAGGCCTGTTTTTTCAGCCTTGTGTGAGTGATTTAGATAATCTCATTCCCTGCTGTGGATAGCATCATGGCATCTAGAGCACCTGGGAGCCTTCTAAGCTGGAGACCTCCTGCCTGCAGTCGGAGGCCTCCCTTAAATATCGTTAAAGCTCCTGGATTCATTTCAGTGGCCCTGATACTGACCCAGAGCATTATCCACATAAAATGATCTAATAAATAGGCCCAGGAAAATATGTCTTAGTGAAAAAACAACATAAAGTTTGTGACTTCACTGCATTTTTGTCTTTTGGAACTTCGTTATCAGTCCCCATAAAACTTCTGATTTAGGTCAGTGATGAGCAACAACCATTTTTGGCTCAAGGTTCTAACTAAGTTAGGGTTCTAACTAAGGCAAAAAATATTAAAAATTTAAGGCCACATCATTTTCCTCTTCAAAATAAATATTGCTTGGTGAAATTCCCATGGGGGAATGTGTCATCACACAATTTGCTGAGTAAAAGAAAAGTCAGTGAGGAAATTGGCGCTGCTTTGCAGCAATCCAGACAAAGCTTTCTAATTGTTTATCCTGACATGAGACTGCAGGTGTGTTGCATAGCTGGCCAAGTGTGGGTTGCTCAGTACTGGCTTTGCTTGTGATAATGCCTAAAATAAGCTAATATATTGGTTATGTTATCGATCATAACAAACTTTAGGAGAGTATCTTCCAATTTCAAAATAATACTCTATTGTTTACTGACTTAACGAAAAGGCTTTTAGTGACACTGCAAGTTGGTGAAAAAAACCTTGTGGGGTTACATTTTCCTCCGTGTCAACATGTGTTTACACAGAACTCTGGCTGGACACAGAGCAGAACAGGAAAGAGAGAACGAAAGATGTGTTTCTAAGTCACAGAATACCGGTGTCCATCACAGTAGGTTACAGAGAAAGAAGGGTTAGCTCATGTCTGTGCTCGTAGGCACCGACTGAGGATGTAGACACCACTGAGTATAAAGTGCATCGAATATAAATTTTGACACCTTTCTCAGAGGAATAATTCCATAAAACCCAGGTTTCCTTCTTGGAGCCCATTAGCTCGAGAACATGCATAGAGGAGCACTTACTGCACGCTAACAGCAGCCTTTATGACTTCTAGACCTGCAATAGTACTAGCGACGTATTGTATTTGCGTGTATCACATTGTTCCCAAGGCAAAGCCACTGTACCAAGCAGAGTGATGTTGGAAGCACCAGATTCCAGAGCATGTCAATGGCACAGGAAAGAGAGTCCCAATAATATAAACTAAATAAACGCTCAACCGACAGTCCTCACCTCCTGTGGTCTGTAATTTTCTGAATTTCCAAATTTGCCACTTGCATCCTACCCTGCTTGCAACAGGGACTCAGCGTAAACATGGCTTTTACGTGTTAGGACCAAGATGAGGTTCAACTCACACGTGAACACTTTGTCTTTTGAGTTCAACAGCCACTTTTGACTTCTTAAGTGATGCAAGTTCACACATCAGGTCTCTGAGACCATGGCTATCATCCTTGGGAAGGAGAAACATCTTACACGGGGATGACTTACATGCATACATGTAACATGTCACGGAGCTACACATTTTAGCACACTTACATGTAACACAACAGCTAACGGGCACTAGTTCACTGGAGGTCAGACCTGCGACTTTTAAAGGCTTGCAGTCTTTCTGTCTTCTGACTTAAAGCTCTTTGAAGGTTTAACTATTAGGGTTTAGCCAAGAGACCCGAGTGAGTCCATGACTCTGCCAGGCCCCTGGGAGTGGGCGGCAGGCCGTGTGAGCAGCCGTGTGAATGAGGGAGTTCCCTGCGCTGAGCTTCAGGCACCAGGCACAGCTCTTCTTGGTGGGAACCGGGGTGGGCAACCAGGGCGCTGTCTCCTTAAAGAACCTCCAACACCATTGGAAAGCAGTTTCTAGGGGACGACGTGGTGAAGGTTCCTCCCTTTCAGTCAAATATGCAGCTAAGGTAGCTCTTCCTATGCCCTTCCTTGCCTTGAAGGAGACTCAATATTCGCTCATTTTTGGTTAGTTCTGCTGGAAGTTTGTTGGCCTGAAAGGAGATAAGACAGGCATTAGCGGATTCCCACAGCTGGTGTGGCTTTAGGGACTCCAAAGAGGGGGCTCTGACCCAAACCTGCTGCTTCCTGGTGAAAAGCCCCCGTGGACTCTGCTGTGTGTTCGGTCATTAAAGGTCTCTCTGGAATGTAAACATGGCACCAGTTAGGGTTGCCTTTGTGAGGGTTACTATCCCACGAGCCGTGCCTCTCACTAGACGGTGCCCTCCCAGATGCCAGGGTCCATGCTTCATTGGTCGTGCATTCATTTCCAGCGCAAGGCCCCGGCATCTGGCATGTGCTCCGTAAACACTGGTATGTGCCCCTGAAGGGCCTGCATGAACCTCCATCAGGAGCAGCCACACGTAGACTCACAGCTCTCGGAGCGCCCAAGCCAGGGCTGTGCTCACTGGAAATCCCCACAACCACCACCTGAGATCCCAGGAGGCACACCCGGAATTGCATTTCCAGTTTCTATAAAAAGGTATTAGCATGTTCCCCACCCCCTTCATTCAGCCCTGGATGGCTCAGCTCAAGGACACTACTCCCTGAGGATGTCCCTACCCAGGATGGCTTAGTCACGAGGACACTACTCCTTGTCCCCGCCCTGGATGGCTTAGCTTGAGGACACTATTCCCTTCAGGACGTCCCTGCCCTGGATGGCCCTGGATGGCCCTGGATGGCTTAGTCATGAGGATACTACTCCCTTCAGGACATCCCCATTCAAGGTCTAAAGATAAGACAGGAGTGGTGCCTTCAGCTGCCTTATCACTCAGCAAGGCCCCCCAGTGGAAACCAATCTCAGCACCTCAGGAAAAGGGATAAGCAGAGATAAGTTGTCAGCAAACAGATCACTGGTAGGGACAGGAAATGATCTGTGGGTTTTGTGGGGTGAAGGAGACCCTTGGCTGCTGTGCAGTTGTACTTCCTGACAGTTTACTTTCCAAGTGTCATGACGGACTCCTTGCTTTTGTTTCCTTCTGAATAGAGTCAGACACAGCAGCAGATGTGTATAGAAATTCAAGTGGCAGGAAAGTATAAAATAAAAATAGCTTTTCACCAGGCCCACTTCCTCCTTCAAAGTGAGCAGTGTAGCCCTGGCTGGTGTGGCTCATCCTGGGCACCAAAAGGCTGCTGGTTTGATTCTCAGTCAGGGCGCATACCTGGGTGTCAGGACACATACGGAAGGCAACCATTGGTGTTTCTTTCTCTAAAAATAAGTAAAAAAATCTTTAAACAAAAACCAAAAGTTAGCAGTGTAATGTGCTTTCCCTGCCCCACCCCACCCCGCCCATGGGACAGCTTATGCAGATGTTGGGTAAGAGGAAATACAATGACCATGGTTTTTTTTTCTATGGCCACCGTGCATCTTCCACCTCCAGATTTGGCCTAATGGTAAACTAAAGAGTTTGAGTTGTAAAAAACATGGGTTGGTTCTGTAACAGGGTGGTGAAGTCCTGTTAACAACACGAAAGTGACATTTTCCCATGCAGACACCAGAGTGCCAGCAATCCTCAACATACGACCATCCAGCATACGGGGTGGCGATAACGACCAGTCTCTGACATTTTTAGGGCACTTCATGGATGACAGGACACTCACAACCCTGCCCCCACACTGCTGCCACCCCCCCACCCATTGCCTCCCGCTCCTGGAGCTGCACCCCTGTTAACCAAAACTCACTGATGACACAGGTTTTAGAGTAATTCTCTGGGTCCAGCCTGGCCAGCGTGGCTCGTGGCTGAGCGTCGACCTACGAACCAGGAGGTCCCAGTTTGATTCCCAGTCAAGGGCACTTGATTCCCAGTGCAGGAGGCAGCCGATCAATGATTCTCTCTCATCACTGATGTTTCTATCTCTCCCTCTCCCTTCCTCTCTGAAATCAATATGTTTAGTGTAATTCTCTGGGTCCAAAGGTTCTGCTCACCCACAACCCATGACCACCTTGCCTGCCATTTCTAGGCAGGAGTACGAAGAGAGTGACAGGAGCCAGAGAGGTGTCACCTTGTTACGGCAGACACCGTCTTACCTCTGCACAGGTGCCTGATGGGGTTGAAAGATGCGCAAGGCAGGCCCGTACCTTGTTTCTCAGGGCTGGGTCTGCCCCTGCCTCCAGGAGCAGCGCGACTGTCTTAATGTTCCCGCTGAGCACGGCCGCGTGGAGCGCCGACGTCCCATTCTAAGAGGAAAGACAGTGCGTCAGGAATGACTCAGTTCCGAACCGGCGGAGTGACGAGACGGCATGCGACAGCCTTCTGCTCCCTCAGGCCCGCTCTTCAGAGTCACATCAGCCTCTGACACAGTGTACCCCCAGGTGCACAGCAGTTGTCAGTGTAAGTGCTGCCAATGCTCTTTTCTTTAAAAAAAATATTTTTTTTTTATTGATTTCAGAGTGGAAGGGAGATAAGGAGAAAGAAACATCCATGATGAGAGAATCATGGATCGGCTGCCTCCTGCACACCTCCCACTGCGGATCAAGCCCACAACCCAGGCATGTGCCCTGACTGGGAATCCAATCATGACCTCCTGGTTCTTAGGTCAACATTCAACCACTGGCCAAGAACAGACTTCTTAATGTCCAACCCCTTTCTTTTACAGGCTGGCAAAATTTCTTACCTTCAAAATGCCAAGGGTGGGTGAGAATTTCAGCAGTTCCTCGATGACGTCGCTGTAGCCCTTGTTGGCTGCCTTCAGCAATGCCGTGGTGCCGTCCTTCCGAGACAGGAAAACAGAGAGGGTCATTCAGAGAGAGCCGGGGCAGAACACGAGGAATATGCACAGGCCGGCCATGCCCTGGACCTAGGAGCCTCATGGAGCACACGCAGCAACTGAGTCTGCTTAAAGGGACACCAGACAGATTCGGTGACTTCTTACATCATCTCAGGGCCCTGCCGTGTGGGAATTCACACTCTTCCTGCCCCTTGGAACTCTGGGTAAGGGACAATGGACTAGAGGCACCTGTAGTTCTTGGCTGAGCAGACCTGGTGACCTGCTGGCAGTGACTTAATCCTTGATCTGTATTGGCTGCTCTCGAGCGTTACAGGTGCTTTTCATTTTGCCTTTTCTCGCCTGCAGCCTTGCTCTCCTCTGCGCTAGGTGTCTGTCTGCCTGTGGGGGTGGGGGGTGGGAGAAGGGAAGGGTAGACTGAAATCTGTTAAAAAGAATGCAAAGACAAGCTGAAAAATGAACATCCCGCTCCTGCCATCACTCATTGGCGTGGGCAGGGGTTTTCCACATTCTTTTTCCTCCTGCTCCAGCGTATCGATGGCGGCACAGGAGGCTTCGCTCCGGTGGGACGGAGACAGCCGCCCACCAGCGCCCAAAGCTTCGCTGGAGTCCGGAGGGAAGAACAGGAGAACAGAGGGGGTTCTTTTCTGGCTTTCGAGTCGGTGGAAAGAGGAACAGTGGGAGAGGGGAAACGAAGTGGCCAGGAGTGCACCTCTGTTTCCTCTTGTTGGGGTCTGACTGGGAAAGAGGGGATCACATAAGCAGGAGCCATGCCAAGGACAAAGAGGGCAGACACTGTAAAAATAAATAAATAAATAAAAAGCGAACAGCAAGCCGCCCTTGGTTCCAATGGGGCGAGGCCTGCTGTGGGGTTAGGTGACACCGGGGCTCTGCGGCTGGGGGATGAGTGAGGGCGGTCCGCCTGGAGCACTGAGGGACCCCAAACCACGGGCACCCACACCAGGCCAGCTGCACTTGGTCAAGTGCCAGCAGGAGGCGCAGTGTCCCCTGGATAAGCAGCAGTCAGGGACACACCCCCTAGGAGCTGGGGCCCAGGATCTTACCCACCCCCCAACCATCCATCCAGAAGTCTGCTCAGGGGTGGAGCATCACGGAAGAGTTACACAGGCTCTGGTTTGGTTTTGTTTTCCTTAGAGAGCCGAGCAGCACTAAGTTTCAACCGAGTAAGAGCAGGTGGAGGTGAGGAGAAAACCCAGCTGGGTACGACCAAACACAGCCATGTGGTCTCCGGTCTAGGCTGCCATGGTTTTGGGCCTTGGTGCGTGCATTTCCCCTGGACCCTCCCTCCCCCCGACATGCATGCATCACCACCCCCTCCCCTCCCCCTGGACCCATGGTGCCTGCATTTCCCCTGGTTCCCACGGTATGTGCACTTCTCTGAGCCCATAGTAGGTGCACTTCCCTGGCCTGCCCTGCACAGCTATCACTCAGACTCACGTCTCGGGCGGCGTCGCGTTCAGCTCCCCGCAGCAGCATCACCCTCACCACCTCGCTGTGGCCCATCTGCGATGCGATCCACAATGGTGCCGTCCCATCCTGCAGCGGGAGGACCACACAGTGTCCACACAGCAGCCACATGGTATCTACACAGCATCCACACAGCAGCCACATGGTGTCTACTCAATGTCCAAATGGCAGCCACATGCATGATTTCACCAACAGAGAGGATGGCAGGGCCGGTAGGTCGTGGAACCAGCGGCATCTTAGTCACCAGTGCGGGTGCTCAGGGACCAGCAGGCTGAACAAGCAGCACAGGGAGGAGACACCCCATTTTAACGCCAGGGGACCGGCTGACCTCTGAGAACGTAGGTGGCTTTGGAGAGAAGGGCAAGAGGAGGGAGGAGGACCCAGAGCTGCCTAAACGGGGTAACTAAGACAATGTGACCCAAAGAGGCTGCTAGCCACATAAGATTGAACGACTCATCTGTGGGGACACGGGCTGAAGAGCAAGATGATCAGCTACAGGACAAGCAGGTTGTTTCTGCTGAGGCTGTGACTTCACTCCGCTCCTCGCAGGCACAGGACTGGCGCCACTGCTGACTAGCAAAGGGACGGGGCGAAGGCGCTGGAGCGGGTGGAGGATGAGGGCCATCAGAGCCCAGAGGACCCCAGGGTGCTGGGCACGAGGACATGGCCCCTCTGTGTCTTGCAGAGATATGGGGAGGGGGCTGAGAGGGTGGAAGGATCTGAAACACCTCGCCCTACTCCCTCCTTCAGTCTGAACACTGTGCATCATTAGCAATGCAAGCACATCCTCGATTGGTACTTTCAGTTTACAAAGCACTTCTCCAGCCATTATTTAACGGATTCTCCCAGTTCAGGAGAATCGTTCACTCACTTAGCCGATCACCCGCAATATTGAGCATCTTCTGAGTGTCCGGCAGCCAGAGCTAAAAATAAGACATGACTGCCGCGTGGACGACCTATGATTCAGGAGTCACGGTTGGATTCCAGTCGGGACACAGGCCTGGGTTGTGGGCTCGATCCCCAGCATGGGGCGTGCAGGAGGCAGCCAATCAATGACTCTCCCCCATCACCGATATTTCTGCCTCTCTCTCTCTCTCCCCCCACCCCCCCTTCCTCTCTGAAATCAATACAAACATATTTGAAAATAAGACGTGATCCCTGCTCTGAAAGAAGCTAAGCCAGTGGAGAGGTGATGAAATCTGAGTCTGACCTCAGGGCTCCAATGAACTCCCATGAACCAGGGTGGGCCTCTGGCTGGGTCTTGAAGGAGGACTAGGAATTTGCCAGGGGGGAGAATTGACAAGGGAACCCATGTAGATGGAACATTTCCAGTCCCGTCACCTGGACAGGAGTGGCTGGTTCAGGCAGGGGGGCAATCCCCATGGCAGGGCCCAAGGGGCGTGGGTGTGGCCTGAGGGAGTGGGCGGGGCCTGAGGTTGTGGGTGAGACTGGGAGGCAGGAGCGGATATCTCAGCTCCAGGGTTCCCAGGCTCACCTGCTGGTGCCCTTACCCACTCCAGCTCATTGTTCTTTGTGGATGTCGCCACCAGGGGGCAGCCAAGGAAAAGCTGTCAGGAGCCTCCGATGCTTTCTAAGGGCTTGTTTTTAGTAAAATGCTCTTAATTGACACTAATACTCAGAGAAGTGTTGAGAGGAATAACTGGTAACATCACAGCAGTAACACTAACAGCTACCACCTCATCGCAACAGCCATGGGGGTAGAAGGCCACCCTCTCCTGGCTGCGGCCTCATTCCCGGGGAGAAGACTGGGGCTGGTCTGACCTGGCCAGCCTTTCATTTATAAGCTCACGGCAGGTAGTGAACAGGTACAGTGGTTACCTGAGGAGCACAGAGGGCACACTGAGGTTAGTGTCCCATGAGAAGGAGAAATTCTGTCCCCCCAAAGCAACTCCTGTACTGCAAACACCAGTTCTTTTCAGAGCAGGATTCACAATTCCAGTCACATCAGATACAATCCTTGGAAGGGCAGGTGGCTTGCCCTTTGACCCCAGCCTTCCCCTCTTAACCGAGGTCGTCCACTGGACCAGTTACCTCCCTTCTGGGGAGCCCTGGCTGCCACAGCTACGTGGGGTCACTCATAACTTCCAGGTTCCCATGCCATCAGCACATGGCACAATCCATGCAATACATGAAGTATAATCCTACCCCAACTTGGATTTTTCCAAACGGTGCCTTGGGCGTATGAATAATATAATTTACTTTACAGATAGATTTGTCAAAACATCAGAAGTTATTTTAAAAGGAGGTTCAAAGAGAGACTGTACCTTCTCTCCTGTCTAAATTCACAGTCACCCTCAGTAATGACCTCTGCAATCTGAAAATAACCGATCCTATCTATTTCGTAAAATTAGGCCCCTGATTCAGAATCAACAATTTCAAAATAAAAAGGACCAACAAGAAAATTCTAAACTCCAATCCCCAAATGTCAATTCTGGCAAAAACGGAAGTGCAACTTTTTCTAAAAGTGTCCTTTCCCAGAAGTATTCCGCAGGCCATCTAAGCTAAGAATATCTTTAAGATTCTGAAAAGACAGTCTCAGATTTACAGCAGAGTCTGGCACATGTAAGTTCTCAGGCAACACGGACTGAACATTGAATAAAAGTTATAAAAAACTGAGGAGCTTGTGCCCTGCTCAGTGTAGCTCTGCTGGTTGAAGCATCATCCCACATACCAGTCAGGGAACATACTCAGGCTGTGGGTTCGATCCCCAGTCGGGGCATGTGCAAGAGGCAACCAACTGATATTTATCACATCGATGTTTCCCTCCCCTCCCCTCTCTCAAACCAATTTAAAAAAATAATAAAAAGACCCGGGCGCTTGGAGAAATCATCAGCATCACCCCACGCCGCCGCCCACATTGCAGATGAGGGATGCGAGGTCCAGAGAGGTTGATTCGCTCGTTCAAACCACACAGCCAGTCGCTGCAGAGCTGGGTCTAGAACACAGACCCACTTTGCCCAAAGCCCCTTTCTTTCCTCAGGTTCCAGATGCACTTGGACTTCTTAGGACGGAAGAAGCCTTGCACCAACCTGAAGGCTCCCATAGCTCTCCATCACGTGCGCCTACAGGCTTCGTCAAGGCAGGTCTCACCTTGCCATTTCTCAGTGGGAAGCGAAGAACCACTTACTGGAAAGAAACCGGCTCGACTTTCCCCTAGAAATTACCTTTAAGGTCACATCACCGCATCCGGGAGCGTTTGCTAAAAACATGTTAATTAGTGAGGAAACAGCTCCCATATAAGAGCTGCTAATTACGATGCCTCACCTTGGATGGGTCTCTCCACTCTTAGAGCGAGGCCTGCATTACCGTGCAGTTCTATTCCTTACATATCAAGTAGCTGATTTACCAGCTGCTGATGGGTGAAGGCTCAATAGCATTGCAACTGTGAGAGATGGAGGTGCAGACCTGCCAGTGGCTGCACTGGCCCCTCTGTGGTCGGCGGAAGCAGTGAGGAAGGGGGAGAGAGAAGGCAGCACCTCATGAGGACCTGGGCAGGGGTCAGCTACCTGATGCCTCTGTCCACCTGTGCCCTCTCACAACCTTGGAGCCACCGGCCGGAGTTTATTTGAACAGGAGGCGGCAGACCATGTACCTGACCTCAGACACCAACACCCGCGTTTTAAACAGTCAGTGGTGATGTCAGCTTGACTCTGGGTGAGCCCAGAGCAAAGGACAGGAGGAACCCTGATCACAGATGAACTATGCCACGGAAGCAAGGGGTGTAAAGGCACCGGAGGTGCCCGGTCTCTTAGGTAAAGGCTGCTGCTGAGAGCTGGTCCCCGGCCCCTACCCCGTGCGCCCCCACATTACCTGCCTCGGCTGGTTGACTCTTGCTCCCGACGACAGCAACAGCCGAGTGACATCCAAGTAGCCGCCCTGGGCAGCCAGGAAGAGTGCAGTGGCTCCATCCTGAGGGGCAGCAATGGAGAGTCTAAGAGGTCACCTTCCGCATCTCCTTGCAAAGAAATTACCTTTGAAATACATGCATTTAATACAATTTTCCATTGCCTCCCCCTTTTTTCATAGGCATGGTTAGTGTTTTATTCTTTGAAGAATGATTCTGAAAGATCACACTGAGCCGGACTGAAAGGTAAAGTTCAGAACAGTTTCAGGAGGGTGAGTTACGTCTGCGACGACTCCGCAAGGTCCCGATCCCAGCGCTGACGCGTGGAGCGTAGCAGCTTCCGGGTCCCCGACACACAGCCCCCACTCTGCCCGTCTGCAGACTTTCACTGGCTGCGCTCTGCTCTTGTTACATGACCTGAGACCACCCGCTTTTTATTCTATTGTGTTTTAAAACATATCTTTGTCTCAGAGAGGTAGGGAGAGGGAGATAGAAACATCAATGATGATAGAGAATCGTGGATCTGCTGCCTCCAGCACGCCCCCTACTGGGAATGGAGCCCACAATCCAGGCATGAGCCCCAATGAGGAATCAAACTCTGACCTCCTGGTTCATAGGACGCTCAACCACTTTGCCACACCGGCCAGGCCAGCTTCATTACCTTCATCCTGAGTGGAAAACCCACGCACATCCTGGTGGAAAACACCTGGCTCACCCCGTTCATTACCTCCCTCCCACCAGGGACACCAGCCACAGGTTAAGACACAGAGCACCCTGCCCCGCAAGTCCAGCCACGCGGCGGTGCTGGGAGTTAACCGTGCCAACGCTGGCAAGGGCGTTCCAATGGAAAAGCTCACACCCACATCTCATTACACATCTGAGGGCACACAGTGCCCGGGCGAGAGGGTGAGGTGTCTAGTGGTGGGACGGCCACAAGTGTGGTCCCAGATCACAGGATCCCGATTCCTCTA
Source organism: Murina feae (assembly GCA_004026665.1). NCBI lineage: Eukaryota > Metazoa > Chordata > Mammalia > Chiroptera > Vespertilionidae > Murina > Murina feae. Next base: position 21,346 of record PVJC01015067.1, read on the forward strand.
CTCCTCACGACCACGCTCAGCCACTTCCTCTCCCGGCATTTTATATTTTCCTACAAAACTAAAATCACATTTGCCATAAACCCTATGGAACCACAATAACAATCAATGAAGGGTCCTTCGATGATGTGCTAACTGCCGATTAGCCACAAACAGACCAGCACAGCAGTGGCTGCCTTTCAGAGGGCCGGGTCTCCACCCACCAGCCTCACCTCTTTTCCAAATAACCTGATTTCTTTAAAAAAATATATATATATTTTCTTGACTGCAGAGAGGAAGGGAGAGGAAGAAAGAGAGAGAAGCATCAATGATGACAGAATCATTGATCGGCTGCCTCCTGCATGCCCAATACTGGGGATCTGGTCTCAAATCCGGGAGTGTGTCCTGACCAGGAATCAAACCATGACCTTGAACCATGACCTCCTGGTTCATAGGTCAACACTCAACTACTGAGCCGCACCCACAGGGACAAATAACCTGATTTCTCCTGTTTTGTGCTCTTCTTCCCAAATAAACCCACCACAGACTGTATTTTGGTTTTCAGCAAGTCCATAGGCTGGGCTTGTCGTGTTACATATGAGTATGTATCACATGATTTTTAAAGATCCTAACTGCACAGGTACAGGAGCTACTTCACGTGTGAGAGATTTAAAAGGGCAAAACAAAGATGGGCAAATAAGACATGTGGTTTCTACACAGAAGAAGGTCGCCTGGTAAACGATGTATTCTGTTCCTTGCTGTCTCAGATAAAAGGACAACTGTTCATGCAAATGCTCTTGGAACTGCCACTCTGGCTTCCAAAGTCAGGCTGTGAGGGCAGGTGTGCTGAGGGGCGAGCAAGGTCCCGGGAACACTCACGTAGAGCTGGTCGTGGACGTTGGCACCGTGCTTCAGGAGGGTATCCACCACCTGCCTGTGCCCGTACTGGCTGGCAGCCAACAGGGCAGTGCCCCCGTCCTGCGGGCATGCAAAGCACACACTTTAGAAACTGCAGGCACAAAGCGCACCAAACGCTGCTCCTCATCCGGCGAGAACTTTGGAGAAGAACTTTCCATAGTTGATACCAAACTCAACTTTCCTCTTGGCCCTTCTCCTTCTCTTTTTTATTCTTTTTGGTTAGTCCTCACCCAAAGATATCACCCCATAGATTTTTAGAGAGTGTGGAAGGGAGGGGGAGAGACAGAGAGAAACATCGATGTGAGAAAGACATCGATGGGTTGCCTCCTGCACATACCCTGACCAGAGCTGGGGAACCTGCAATCGAGGTGCGTGCCCTTGACGGGAATCAAACGCTGGACCCCTTCAGTCCGAGGGCCGACGCTCTATCCACTGAGCCAAACTGGCGAGAACCCCTTCTCATTCTCCTATGACCGTGACAGGGTTCACCTCAAGGACATCCTCATGCTGGACTCTGAGAAGACCTGCCTGAGGCCTATGATAGTTGTCTGATCGAGTCCTTGCGATTAATTCAGAAATGCCCTGGGCCTGCTAGACTCACTGATGTGACCCCTCTGTCAGTCACATAAATGTCGGATCACTACATCGGACACCTGAGACTATTACCACACTGTCTGCCCCTGGGTCAAAAACTAAAACAAACAGACTTTCTCAGATCCAAGGAGACCCATCGACCTGCCTCTCCACAAAGGGAGCAGAGAGCAGAAGGCCGGCAGCAGTCAGTCTGTCGTGGAAGAAACAGGACAGGCTTCCGGGCATCTGGCCAGAGACCCTCTTGACAAACATCGGCTTCTTCCCGGGGCTCCACGGGGTGCAGCCCTCGGGGGCCGCTGCCTTCACGAGACGAGCCCTGCACCCTGAAAAGGATGGACACTCACAGCGATTCCATGTGCCTCACCACCCAGTTAGTGTTTGCCTGGAACACACGCCCATCTGTCCAGGTCTCTGAAAACACGGGCTCCGAGCTCCACAGAGCCCTGCAAAGTGGGTGCGGGCTGACGTGCACGGAGAGCGACATTCCCTTGTCCCACAGACTCTCTTTCATTTCTGCAGCTCAGTCAGAACTGGCATTGTGCCCACCACGTCGCCCTCCTGACTCACCATGTGTGGGCAGCAGAAGCCCTTAATGGGTTTTCTCAGGTGCTGAGGAGAGTGCGTTCTCTCTTCCTGATTAGGGCTGCTGTCTGCTTGGCTCTGTGAACTGCTAGGTGGGCATTTGGGCTAATTATAAATAATGCAACAACATGCCATCTGCTTCTAAAATGCAGATCACAAGCATGAGAGTGTGGTTTCTAATTGGGGCACAGACTGTTTTCCCCCAAACGCCCACCTTTGGGGCCCCATCCTCAGAGTCAGCAGGTCTAGGCTGAGGCCCAGAAATTGGCCTCTGTCCAGTCACGTCAGGTGACTGTGTGAGCAGGTGGTGGTGGGCCTCACATGGAAAAGCTGCTGCAAGAGCTGGGTTCCCAGGGGTCGCATGTGGCTGTGTGAGGCTTCAGCCAGGGCAGGGCTGGGGGGAGTGGGGGCAGATGCTGGGCTGCGGGGGGAGGGGAAGAGCTGAATTCTGAAGGGTGAGGAATGGAGGAGAGAGACTGGAAGGCCATGGTGGGGGGTGTTGTGAAAGGGCTGGGTGAGCATCAGAAAACTGCTTAATAGCAGCCCTGAGCACCCATGTTTCCCAGTTTTGTTCTGTCTATTTTCTCAGCTCTTTGCCGAAGGCATTTAGAGAACGGATGAAATTGGGTGGCTGACACAGAAGAGCTGATACCATTTATTTTTTAAAAACACATTTTGGGGCAAATCTAATATAATAAAGGAGTAATACACAAATTGTCACTCTGAGACACCTTAGCCACGCCCACCAGCCAAGCCACGCCTCCCAGCCGATCAGAGTGGCTGTATGCAAATTAACCCAGCCAAGATGGAGGCCAGCAGCCACGGAGCTAGAGCAAACAAGAGGCTTCCGTTGCAACTGCCTGACTAGGCCAGTGGGCCTCTGCTCAAGCAACAATGTTTCAAGTATAGAAGCCACAGAGCTAAAGCGAACAGGAGGCTTCCGTTGCCTGCCTAAGCCTCTGCGCAAGGTAACGAAGTTTCAATTATAGACGATAAATAAACCCCAGAAACCTGATTCCAGCCAGCCTCGCTGGGACATTGGGTCAATGGGAGCTGTGGGCAGCCCCTCACCAGGCTGGCCAGGCACGCCAGCAGGTGGACATCCCCCAAGGGGTCCCAGACTGCGAGAGAGCACAGGCCGGGCTGAGGGACCCCCTCCCCCCGAGTGCACAAATTTTTGTGCACCGGGCCCCTAGTAGATTTACTAATGATGAGAACAACTGTTGGCACAAGTCGGTTTTCATGACCAGATCCTATTAAAACTCAAAGCCCCCGACATCTCTCCTTTCCGGGGGGAGCTCCTGACACCCCAGCTGACCTAGTGGAGACCTGGGAATGCCCCCAGGGCCCAGGTTTCCCGGATCCTGGGGCAACACGAACTGGCCCCTGTACAAGGCTTTACGCCAGCACTAACTTGCCGACCAGGAAGACTGAGGCAGTCACATGGCCACACAGGGTCGTTTTGACATAGTTCAAGTTGAGGTTTAGGCTTATAAAACTTCGCTTTCTGCGTTTGCTTGTATTCCTTTTACAATGGAAAATAAGATGAGAATTAATGTAAAAATACGTGCACAGGTGTATTCTGTATGTCCTATTGGAGGCCTGGACTCAGTCTGACACCAGAAAAGACAGAAACCTGAGACTCAGGTCTCTGTGTGGTTATCATTTTAATAGGGAAAAGCCCAGCGGAAACTCCCTTGATACTGAAATATCAAATCCAACGAATTAAGAAAACCTGCAAATTTCCAACTGGAGCAAATTTTCAGGAATTTCTTGTTATGACTCGACCAGAAATAAGCTGACAATTCAAACAAAGTCTCGGCAGTTCAGATTCTCACACTACAAAGTATGGTCCCTCACACCCGCATTGTGCACACAAAGCCGACCTTTCTGCTCTCAGCTTTCTTACCCGCGTGCCCACTGTGAACAGGAAGTGACTTCTCCTGCCCAACCAGGTAACCGCAATCATGCATTTCCTATCATCTCAGTGCGGCATCGCAGAAGGCAAACTACCTGCCAATTCACTAGGCTCTCGTCCTACGTCAGCTTCTCCCGTCACAGCCCTGATTAACCTTGAGGCAGATACAAACCGTGAGAACAGGGCAGGTTTAATGCACCTGCTGCTGCGCCCATCCTGGTAACAGAGCTCATGTCCCGGAGCAGAAAGCTCAAGGGCAAAAGCGTCTACGCAATTCCTCATGAAAGCCCCCACGGTGAGCCCAGAGCAACACGTGTCATGTGTTCAACGGGATCCCTAGGAGGCCCCTGAACTATTTATTACGAGGAACCTCACGAAACCATCGTCCCAGGCTCAACGGTCTTGTAAAAAGGAAGCACAAACTTGCATCACAGCTGAAGGGGACAAATGCTCTGCCTGCTGAAGCTCTTCAGTGAGGGTGAAACCAAGGAAGCTGACTTACTTTGGTCCTAAACTCAGTGGATGCTCCAAATTCAAAGAGAAATCGCACGACGTCGTTATGGCCTTGCTGGGCAGCGAAGAACAGGGCGGTGGTACCTGACTGGGAGAGAGAGGCTGGATTTAAAAGACGCGCGGTTACCCCCGGTGGGCAGCTCGGCTGGTTAGAGCTTCGTCTGCGGGCTCCATCCGAGCCAGCGCGCCTACGGGAAGCAACCGATGAATGTGTAAGCAAGTGAACAGCAAGTCAGTGCTCCTCTCTCTCTCACACACACACACACACACCCCATAAATAAAAATTAATAAAAAAAGACATTTGGTTACGTTACATTTAAGTTTACACATTTGCAAACAAAAATACATCCTTGCATATAAAACTTCTAGTGTAGGAAGGGCCATGTTTGAACTGATTATTCTCTTTGATCAGAGAAGGATGAGACGAAAGGAAACTTTGTTCCTGGCTCAGTGGAGTGGGTGGTGGACTTGGTCCTGCTAGCGGGAACTTGTGAATATTACTGATCTGGAAAAGAGGTGATTAATTAAGGATGTTGAGAGGAGGCCCTTAACCACTGGGCCCTGGATCTAATGATGAGCGCCTCTATCAGAGTGAGGCCGAGTGATATTTAACTCAGAGAAGAGGCACCGGTCATGTGACCTGGAGAAAAGAACAGGGTGATGGGGCCACAAGTCAAAGACGGCCAGCAGCTGCCGGAAGCCAGGAGGGAAGGCAAAGGATACTCGGGAGCTGCAGAGGGAGCGTGGCCTGGGAACACCTGTCCTTCAGAACCTCGAGAGTAAACAGTTCTGTCGTTTTAAGCCCGCAGCCTGTGGTCATTTGTTACTGCAGCCGAGGGGAACTGATATGCTTGGAATAGCATTTGGGGAACACCAGCCTTCGTCCCCACGGGAACATGGGCAGTGGTCTGCTTACAAACCGTATCACCCCAGAGCAGAAAGCTATCCATGCAGGAAAGAGTGCAAGTAATTAATGCTGATGGGCAGAAAGTATCTCCCTACAGAGGACGTGTTAACAAGAAACAGTCTGATTCCAGTTTTAAACGTATCCATGATATTTTTGAGACACAATTTTAGCATCTTTTCTTCACCGGTGTTTCTACAAACCTTCTCAAAGATGGGGACCCAATCACTGTGAAATCTGAGCAAAATGACCATCCCACGGATGTGGGCATCTTCTATTTAAAGATACACCTGCCTGGCCGGTGTGGCCTCATGGTGAGCGCTGGCCTATGAGCCAGGAGGTCACGGTTCGTTTCCCGGTCGGGGCACATGCCCGGGTTACTGGCCGATCCACAGTGGGGGTCGTGCAGGAGGCAGCCCATTGATGATTCTCTCTCATCACTAATGTTTCTATCTCTCTCTCCCTTCCTTTCTGAAATCAATTACACAATTAAAAAAAGTTTAAAAATCAATGAAAACATCTAAAAAAAAAAAAAAAGAATGACTCAGGTGACAGAGGCTAGATGTTTCCACAACAGGGGGCTGGTGAGGAGGCCCAGCAGCTGACGCTGGGTAGACGTCAGCTGAACACGTCTTCTCAGGCACACACTGCAGCCAGGCAGCCGGACCTCTAACCACATCCTCAACCTCGCAAACGCTGCGTCCCTCTTCCCTCGGGATGAGATGCTGGAGTTCGCACCCTTTTCATGGAGGTGATTATGTTTTTAGAAGGACTGTGTCACCAACCTGCCCTTAAGGAAGCTCACTCGCTAGACTCTCAGCCACCCCCAGCAAACAGTGCTTCCAAAGGATTTCGCAGACTGGCTGTGTGTTGATGCCCAACCACTGAGCCACACGGGCCGGGCGTCATTCTTATTCAATGCAAAGCCTGACCTACCTCTCTCTGGAGGTTGATGTCCGCGCCCTGGAGGACGAGCTCCCGCACGCAGTCTATGTGACCCGCGTAGGAGGCGACCATGAGGAGCGAGGTGCCGCACTGGAGGGAGGAGAGACAGGGGGCGTTAGGCCCTCGTGTGCGGAGGGTCCAGGCGAGGAGGCGCAGGAGCCAGCCCCACCCCGGGCACGTCCCGCAGTGACAGCCTGTCTCTGAGTAACCTCACGGCAGACTCGATGGGGAAAGCAAAGCGGCCCCTGCCGCGGCCGGGATTCTCAGTTTAAAAACTGAGTCCTTCCATCACCTTCAGAAACGCAGCCCCCAGTGAGCCACGCGCCTGCATCTGAAAGCAGCAGCGAGGCAATGGCCTTAGGTCCGTAATGAAGATTCCTCAGCCCGACACTGCGATTCATGCAAAAAACTAGCTGGTTTTCGGGGCTCAGAGTCTTTACCATCACACGGTTTAGGGTTGGGGGACAGGCACTGTGATGGGATGAGACCTTAAAGGAAGAGTCAGGCCCTGGGTCCACGTCAGCCTGTCAGGAACCGACGTGCAAGGGGCAGGCGCCTGCGACTGCTGGGCTCTCGCCTCATCTTTAGTGTGCGGTGGGCCGGGCAGCAAGGTCTCTCCCAGCTCCCGGACTCAGGCCTGGAGGAGCATACAGGCCCTCCCATCCCATTAGACTTCTGCGATTTAATTCCATGTTGTTTCCAAGGGCTGGAAACTGTGACCCGAACCACCACCTCGGGCCTGGCCAGGAACAGAGGGTCCATTCCAACTGGGACAATGGAAGGAAGTTGCACAAAGACCATCTGCAAGGCTGTGCCCTGCGGCGGAGGAGGGCATCTGAGGAACAGCCTCGCAGTGGGAGCTGGCAGGGAGCGCCACACTCCACTCCAGCCCAGGCCTGAAGGCACGAGTCCCAGGGGGCTCCCAGCTGCTGCCGCCAGACAGAGCAGTGAAGGGGGAGCACGGGGCCCCCAACATCCCTGTCCTTCCCACCCTGGATGCCTGCCATGCTCCCATCGGCCAAACCCAACGGGAAGCCAGAGGGAAGCGGTCCCCTGGGGCCGGCACACAGCTCAGAGGCTGGAGTGTGGGTGGATCTGCAGGTGCAAACCCCAGATCCCTGCATGGATGCCCCCGAGGGGGACGGAGCCCACACTGCATCTCCCTGAGCTGGGGCTGACCTCCATGCCCAAATGTTCACCATAAAAGCAGGAAATGGCACATCCTGTTTTCAGGAAAACAATAAGCCTCCTTTGAAAAACATTTTTATTTAAACCCTAAAATCAAAACATCTCTGCTCTCGCCTCTCCCCACCCCTCTCATTTAGGTCCTACTTGCCCCCAGATGTGAAGTCCCCCTGGGGAGGGAGGGGCACCTTGGCCTGGGATGCCCGCCAGGGGCACTGTTTATTCTTAGTTCCCTTAATTGCCAATTAGTGTGCTGCGTTTGCAAAGGTGATGAGAGGACGAGGGCTGGAGCGCTCCATTCTCTCGTCCTCCCAGGAAAACCTAACTCCCATGTCTGTGGCAGCCCCGTCGGCTCTACATTACCCCGCTGCCTGGGAGCAGCTGGTTTGCGTTCTGACTACAGGCCGGTCCCGGCCCGGACCTGCCGATCCTGACCCTGCGAAGTGCCTCCCCGCGGTAGCCTCCTGTTCTAAGCCTGATTGCTCCCCCAGTGCAGTTCTATGTCGTCCTCCCGTCCCCCGTGCTTTTGGACACAGATAATGCGAGCACACGTGTGAGAGTAGCCAAGCCCTGGGAGGGAAACGTGTTCGGAGGTGCCCGGGGCACGCGGTCCCGACGGGGCCTGCGTACACTGTCCCTGCAGTCCACGTCCACGCGCCCGCTGTTGAGCAGCAGCCGGAGCAGAGCCAGGTTTCCCCTCCTCGCGGCCCAGAAGGCGGCGTTGGCCAGCGGCGTCTCCTTCTGCGGAATCAGAGGAGACAGGGTCGCAGAATCAGCAGCAGGCACCGTGACCACGTCTACAGACACACCTCGCAGGCGAGTCGGACGGAGCCTTTGCTCTAATACTCGGTTGTGGAAAACACTGCTTCATTTTTTTAAATATGTTTTCATTCATTTCCAAGAGGAAGGGAGAGGGAGAGAGAGAAACATCAGTGATGAGAGAGACTATGGACCGGCTGCCCCCTGCATGCCCCACACTGGGGATCGAGCCCGTGACCCAGCGTGAGCCCCGACCGGGAATCGAACCCTGACCTCCTGGTTCACAGGTCGACGCTCAGCCCGAGCCGTGCCGGCCGGGCGGGAATGCACTGTTTCACAGCCGATGAGCGGCCGGGCTGTGGATGAGGCGCACGTTGTTGCCAGTGCAGCCCTGTTCATGCCCCATTTCCCACCCAGGCACTCGCTTTCCGGCCTGTGTCTTTGTTTGCATTTCCTTTTGGCTTGAAGTGAGTTCTGCCCCATCCTGCAAGGCCAGAGTTCTTTAAGTGCCGTTTCCTCCCCGAAACGTTCCCAAATCTCTCTTCACCTCTCAGCAGAGAAAAACCAGTCCCAGTCTGACCCCCGAGGGGTCTAGCAGCCCCTTCTCTACGCTCCCAACAGCTTCTACCCACCCCCGCGGTCGGGGTGGAACCTCACTTTCTCGCCCCCTGATGTTCTTGGCTACGTGTGTCTTCGTGGTCCTTCATGCTGGGCTGTTTTAAAGTTGCAAAGTTGCCAGGCCAGTGTGATTCAGTGGTGAGCATCGACCTATGAACTAGGAGGTCACGGTTTGATTCCTGGTCAGGGCACATGCCCAAGTTGCAGGCTCGATCCCCAGTGTGGGGCATGCAGGAGGCAGGCAATCTGAGATTCTCTCATCATTGTTCTATCCCCCTTTTTCTCTCCCCCTTCCTCCCTAAAAATCAATAAAAATATATTAAATAAATAAATAAAGAATAAAGTTGCAAAGTTAATGTTGGAACCAGACCTATGGGAGGAAGAGAGCTGGAGAACAGTCCCCAGAGTGAGAGGCAGAGCTGACTGCGGTACAGCCTCCTCTTCTGAAACAGGGACGTGGGTTTGGAGAGAACGGTGTGTGGGGGGGAGGGTGGGGGAGGGGAGAAGCAGAGGGAGAGGGCAGGCTGGGACCCACCACCACGGGCCTCAAGCCCAGCCCTGCACTAGGACACAATGTGGCCTGATGGGTCTCGGTTCCTCCTGCTTAGACGGAGACCACATGGCCTGCCCTGTAGTCTAAGCTGACGTTTAAATGACGCCGGTTACTTGCGGGGCCCAACACATCAAAAATGCTTATGAAGGCTCCTTTCCTTCCCTCTCTCCCATTTATTTCCCCCCAATATATTTGTATTGATTTCAGAGAGGAAGGGGAGAGGGGGAGAGATACAAACATCAATGATGACAGAATCATGGATTGGCTGCCACCTGCACGCCCACCCCTGGGGATCGATCCCATAACCCGGGCCTGTGCCCCAACCGGGAATGGAACCGTGACTCCTGTTCATAGGTCGATGCTCGACCACGGAGCCACGCTGGCCTGACGTCTCTCCCGTTTTCTTTACAAAGTTAGAATCAACAGGCAAACTTAAACTCAGAGTATTGGTACTAAATGGAGAATTTTGCTGATCTCGGAACAACATCTAGTCTCCAAATTGTCTCACAAAGAGATGTTTTTGGCTGGGCTTCCAACACCTGCCAGCCCCCAAAAGCCTCTGATGCGAGGTCTTTTCAGTAGATGGAGAAGGCATGACACCTAACGCACCTACGCTGAGTTAGAGAGAAACCTGCAGCAATGCAGCTACTCCATGGGCCCCGTCATGGAAGCACGCGACAGCGGGCCGCGTGTGAGACTTCATTCCAGAGCCTTCCACGCACACACCCTGAGTGCTCTCGTGCATTCTTGGATGAGAGCAGGGCAGAGCGGCCAGCGATAAGCAGATTACAAACATACTCTGAATAGTTTCCTGGCTCCGTGAGGAGGAAAAAAACTCACCTCAGATTCCAGTGAACAATTTCCTTCCCCCGAAGGTGCACACTTCACTGTCCCAGGCGTCTGCCGCCAAACGCAAGGGTGGCCCCTGCCCCAGGCGGGGCCCGAGAGAGAGCCGTGATGAGCCGGGTGAGGCGAGAGCAAGGCTGGTTTGTTATGGGCCCTAAGCCACGAAACATCACCCTTTTCATCGCACGGTCGCCCGAGGCCCACCGAAGGCCAGAGGGTGAGTCAGGGAGAGCATCGAGGATGCACAACGGGGCGACCGGCTCTGCGGGAACACGCGGGCTCACGGGCTCGAGAGGAATAAACTGCAGAGCCTGTCAGTGGTTCTGCTGTTCCACACGAACCTAGAAGCCTTTCAAAGCCTCAGCCAGCCAGCCTCCCACTGTCCCCGCTTTCCCACCAGGAGCCGTGGTCCCCCTCCTGCTCGGGCCTCAGTGGGGTTTCCCTCGAGGCTCCAGGAAGCCAGTTCACCTTCCCTGAGGGCTCGGTGTCCTGGGAGGGGGAGGCCGGACAGAGTGCCGCCCTGGGGTAGGAAAGGGTTGAGTCCGAGTTCTGACGAGCTGCTCCCCTGCCCTGTGCCCTGGGAGGTTACCTCGCTTCTCCCGCCTGGAACAGGGGAGTATAGACAGCAGCACCTCCTCCCTGTGCGGTCCGAGGACTGAATGAGATCATACACATAAACGTGCTCTCTCCCTCTCCCTCTCCCCCTCCCTCCCGCTCTGAAATCAGTAAGAATATATTTTTAAACAATAAACTAAGGAAAATACTTGTCCGGGCTAATTGACTGGTCACCAGCAGTGCTAGGGACTTTGGCACTGGCCAGGGGCTGGGACCAGCGGCGGGAGCCACCTGATTCCAGCTCACAGACGGCTTCCCGGTCCCGGAGGGACAGAAGCCATGTCGAGAGGTGTCCGTCACGGGGGCCGGAGGAGAGCAGGCCCTGTGGTGAGAGCAGAGAACGTCGGTTCCACCTGAGGAAGCGGCCAGGACGGCTTCAGAGAGAGGAGTCCTTGGGAAGAGTTGAAGGTGAGCGGGGTCCTCGGCAGACAGGACAGGGTGTGAGGAAAGTTGTGGTGGCTCCCAGCACCCGGGCCCCTCTCTCCGCCTGGCAGGGCTGGAATGGAGGGTGTGAGGAGACGGGGGCAGGCAGCACCCTGAGGGTCGGCTGGGCCTGGCTGACAGAGTCCGCACTCCCTCCTGGTGGCAGGGGCAGTGAGGAAGGGCGTGGAGGTGTTGCAGGAAGGTCCTTATGGCAGCCCCAGGAGAAGGGCCCAAGGACTGGAGGGAGAAGGCCCTGGGCCCTGCTGCCTGCTCCTCGCTGTCTCAGGAGCCGGGAGAGATCGGTGTCCATGAGGGCAAGGAGGCTGCTGCCCGGCCAGGGCCTAGCTGACGGGCGGAGCTGAGACAACCGCAGGGATGGCAGCAGCAGACCGACTGGAGACGTCAAGGAGCCACACCGACTTGGTCTGCGACTGTACGAGCGGAGGGAGGAGGAGCCTGTACTGACCCCTTCGGACATGAGATACACAAACACCCGGTGCCCTCCCGCCGCCCACCAGGGCCGGCTGCCTGCCACACGCCGATGGTGACTGACTGCCCCCGGCCACTCACGGACGTCGGGAACGACGGCAAGTTCAGCTTGAACATCCTGCCTCCTGAGCTCATGCTGAGTGCTGTTCTGCACCACGTGGTGCACCGCCTGCACCCCTCGCTCACGTGAGCCTCACCCAGCTCGGCGAGCGGGAGCCACCCCACCCACGGCTCGGGCGAGGGAGGCGGGAGACGGCAAGGCGGCTTGGCCGCAGCAGTTGGAGCTGGCGCTGCCCTGCTACCATCACACTGTTGCCTCCTGGGGAGTTCTCCTGGGCAGCACGGACCCCCAGCCTCCTTCCCGTCCTCCTTCCAGCTCCTCTTCTGCGAGAGGCAAAGGCCCCCGACCTTCCTCCTCTTTGGGGTCAATGCACACGGCGTTTCCTGGGCTCGTACAAACCTCAGCACAACACGGGCACCGCCACCGATGCTGGGTGTGGACGGGCAAGTCCTGCACCTCCCGAGGAGACGATGTTGTGACCACGCGGCACCGAAACCACGTTTCATTCATCATCGGTTGGAGGACCTCTGGGTTGATGCAGGCGGGAGCTATTGTGAACATTTGTGTCAGTTCTGGTGTGAACGTGCGTTTTCATCTCTCTTGGGTTTACATCGAGGCCTGACACTGCGGGGTCGTGTGGCAGCTCACGTTTAACTTTCTGAAGAACCACCGGACTGTTTGCAATGTGGCTGCATCCTTTCAGCTTCCCACCAGCCACGTATGAGGGTCCCGTTTCTCCACACCTTTGCCAGAGCACCTGTCACTGTCTTGCTGGTTAGTCATCCTAAGGAGTGGGAAGGGGAATCGCACTGTGATTTTTAAAAAATACGTATTTTTATTGATTGAGCCGCAACCTGGCATACGCCTTGGCTCGGAATGGAACCGTGACCTCCAGGTTCATGGGTCAATGCTCAATCACTGAGCTCGCCAGCCAGACCTCACTGCGATTTGACCGGCGTTTCCCTGGTGACTAACAAACAGTGTTGAGCATCTTTTTGGTGGCTCAGTGGCCATTCGTCTATCCTCTCAGGAGAAATGTGTGTTCACGTCCTTTGCCCATTTTAAAACTGGGTTGTCTTTTTATTGTGGAGATAACATGTATATCGTCACTGAAAGACGTTCAAACGCCTACCATTTTACAGCAGACAAACCCTTGGCTAAGTCTGGATGCCTCTGCAGCCACCGGGTCTTGCAGGATTTTCTGAGAGTTCTCCTCGCTCATGGTTTCCACCCACACGCTTCGAGCGGTTTCAGTCTGGCTCCTGAACCCACACTGCACCGAAGCTGCTCTCCTCACGGCCCCCAGGGGCTGTTCTGTTACTAAATTCAGTGGCCACGCTTCAGTGCTGAGCTTGGTTGCTTTCTTGGTGGTATTTAACTCCGCGTCCCTCCCCATGTTCATTCCGCGGCCAGAGAGTCTTGGCTCAAATCCTGGCACATCTTCTATATGTTCTCAGACATTTCTTCAAACTGGCTGCCACTCAGTTTCCTCAATGGGCTTCTCATTCTGCTCATTCTTTTTTTAAAATGTATATATTTTTATTTATTTCAGAGAGGAAGAGAGAGAGAATCACTGATCAGCTGCCTCCACACCCCACACGGGCATCCAGCCCACAACTCGGGCCTTTGCCCTGACCGGGAATCGAACCGTAACCTCCTGGCTCATAGGTTGACGCTCAACCACTGAGCCACGCCGGCCGAGGGCCATGCTTAAGTCTTGATGGTCAAGGCTGTGCCCTCAGCCCCTCTTATTTTCCGCCTTCACATGGACTCACTGGGCAATCCCACTCGTTCACGTGGGTTCAGATACCACGTAACACGCTCCCTGCTAAGCCTCTCTCTCCCTCTGCCCACGCTGCCCTCCTGGGCTCCCAGCTTCACGCCTGTCTGTTGAGCATCCCTTCCCGACTCCCATGGAACCTTAAGCTCACGTGTCCCAACCTGGACAAGTCTTCTGCTCGCCTCGCTGGCCCGGCCTAGCTCTGCGACATCATCAGCTACTGAGTCTGCAGGTTCAAACATCCTAAAGCCACTCGTTCTGTGGACGTGCTTCACCGTCGGACCTGTGCTCCAGTCCAGTGCCATCTGGCCAGGGGACCCTACGGCCTCCTGTGTGGTCTCCCAGCTCCACTCTCCACTGTACCAGGGACCCTGCACGGCCGGTCTCCCAGATGGGGCCTCCCTCTGCTCACAGCTGCAGCAGGACGTAGGGGCCACTTCCCGCGGCCAAGCCTCCCGCTCACTGCTGACGCTCAGGTCCAGTTCCTTGGGCTGTTGGTGGGTTTAAAGACCCAGGAAGGCACATTCTCCG
>PVJC01015068.1:0-35590 GCA_004026665.1 Murina feae
GAAGACTGTCCACTGGGCAGGGAGCTGGCAGCAGACAGATGCCAGGGCCCTGGTCTCGGTGATGAGGAGACAGGCCAAGCCCTCTAGGGTGGGAGGAGAGGCCGGACCCTCCCCAGGCATGGGGGCCGCGGTGACTCGGGCAGCCACTGGAGCCCAGGGAGCCTCTTGGCCCCGGCTGTTGGCCCTGTTTCCAGCAGAGCCTGTGTCTGCATCCCCCTGAGGCTCAGTGGGGCCAGCAGCTCCTAGGCAAGGTGGCAAGGGTCCCGGGACGCCCTCGGCACGCACCTCTGCTGGCCTGTGTGTCCAGGATGGGCAGAGAGCCCCTGAGAAGGAAGCAGACACATAGGACGACAGAAATAAGTGTCTTTGGGTTAAAGAGCAGAACTTAGGTAGTTATCTGACTGCTAAGTCCTTTGAACATACAGATCCAGTGTGAAATTTAAAAGGTCCAAGAGATATGATTTCAACAATAGCAGGGCTACTTACCTCGGAGGTTTGGTGCCGCCCCACGGGGCTAAAGCTGGGGTGAGAAAGGCTGCTCGATAAGCTCTCCTGTCTGAGGCAGGGGCTGTATGGGATGCAGAGTGACTCAGGCAGGCAGCCTGGAGGCGGTGGCATGGGCAGTTCCCCAGCCCCGTCTGTCAGTGACGTCAGTGCCATCCTCAGGACATGTCCAGCCTGATGCACACCATCTACGAGGTCGTCGACGCCTCCGTCAACCACTCCTCCGGCAGCAGTAAGACCCTCCGTGTGAAGCTGACCGTCAGTCCCGAGCCGTCCAGCAAAAGGAGGGAGGGTCTCCCCGCCAGCCAGGGTGAGGGGCTGGGCGATACCCTGAGGACCCTGCTTTAATCGGCAGCCCACCCCTCCCTGCAGACCTTCTGCCTGGCCCTTACCCCCACTCTGCATTTCCCCATAGCCCTTACCTCCCACACACCAGGTCGTGGGAGTCATGTTAATTGTGTCCACGGTTTAGCACCCCATTCCCCCTCCTCTCCCCACCGGGGCAAACTCTTTGGTTTCCTGAACATGGAAAGCAGGGCTTAGTACCTGGCAGGGGCTCAGAAGTGTTTGCTCAGTAAATGGATGAACGAACGAATGAATGAAGGAGTGAACACATGAATGAGCGAATTCACTCTTTCAGACCGGGAACCCACTCGCTGCAGGACAGAGGGCGAGGTCTTCGAGGACCCCAGGGTGGCTGACAGGAGGCTGTCTGCTCACATCAGGTGAGGGGTTGGGGTGTGGCTCCACCCTCCAGGTGTACTCTCCTCACAGGGAGCAGCCTGCCCACACCCGTTTCCTGCATCCTCCCGGGCTGCCCCCCCAGGGTTCTGTCTTGTGGTCCGGTACTCGGGCTGGAGCTGAGCACACCAGTGTCTGTCCAAGGGCTGGGTGAGGCTTGAAGGGCAGGTCAGCCAAGGGTCCTCAGTCCGGCCACTTGGACACATGGTAATTCCACTCACTAGCTGTGGTGGTGACCGGGCCAGGGGTGGTCTCAGCGCAGTGACCCAGCCTCTGCCTCGGGGACCAGAAGACGGGAGTCCTTGCAGGTTCCGCAAGGCAGTCGGCAGCAGTGATCCTGGGGTCTTGGTGGGGTCCCGGGTACCCATCCCTTCTGATGCTTCTCTCTGAGCGGTGGATGCTGGTCAGAGTCCACTGCCCGGGACCAGCCCCTTCAGTGCCCCCTTCATCGCCGAGGAAGGTCTGCTCTGGCCTTTTGTGAAGGTCAGGCCCCTTCTGCCCTGTGCCCCATGCAGGAGGCCCAATGCTGAGCCCCACCCCTGCCCCGTGAGGGGGCTGTACTGCGTGGATGAGAACACTGAGCGGAGAAACCACTACCTGGACCTGGCCGGAATAGAGAACTACACGTCTAAATTCGGACCTGGTAGGTGCTGGGTGGGCCCTGGGTGAGAGGCCTCCTTTAGCAGCATGAGACCTGGCCTGGGGGTTCTAGGGCTCCTGCCACAACTATGCTGCAGTATTGCATCCAGGCATGTATGTGGTGGGGAGAAGGGAGGGGGTGCTTGGTCCAGGGTGAGGTGTCAGGCCTTGCAAAGGTTCTCATGGTCTGTGTCCCATGTGTGCAGGGTCCCCGCCAGCACAGGCCAAGCAGGAGCACCAGGGCAAGGCCTCACACCCCCCAAGCAGGTCTCGTTCCCAGGAGTCAGATGCACACACTGTGCACAACCGCAGGTCCCAGGTGCTGGCTGACCATGTCCTGCTGGCCAGCGACCCCACTGCCCGGGCCCTGGATGTGCAGCCCCGGCTGAAGGGGCAGGAAAAGCAGTTCCTCAAGTCCCCCAAGGGCTCGGGCAGGCCACCTGGAGTGTCCAGTGGGGGTGTGCCCATTGGGGGCATGCCAGGTGGAGGCAAGCCCGGGAGGGCTTTTAGCTACCACCCACCGGCTGCCTTGCCCCAGGCCCCCCAGGACGGTCACCACCTCCCACAGCCCCCGCCGCAGCCCCCGCCACAGCCCTACGGCCACAAGCGGTACCGTCAGAAGGGCAGGGAGGGCCACTCACCCCTCAAGGCCGCGCTGGGCCAGCCTGCGGTAATAGAGCACGAGGTGGTTCGGGACCTGCCGCCCATGCTGGTGGCGGAGGGCTACTCAGTGCCCGTGGTCCAGCGCCACGAGCACCACCACCACCACGAACACCACCACCACCACCATTACCACCACCACCACCCGTCCTAGTGTGCACGCCTGGTGCCCCTGGCCAGGAGCCCGGCTGCAGGTCTCCCGTGGCAGCTGCGGTGGCACCCGTGGACACTCGTGGAGCGGGCCCTTCGCGCCTCCTCCGCTCGCCTTTCCTCCGTGCTCCTGACGGATGTCGTGTTGGGACGAGCACGTCTGATGCCACTGACACTCCCCAGTTGTGAAGTGATTCTGTATAACCCATAAAACCATATGTACGCATAGAAAAGTACATCGTATCTTTCATTTATGATCCCAAAACGAGCACTCGTGGCGCAGAAGGGACTCTGCTCAGCTGGCGTCCGTGTTCGTCTCGGCGCCTCATGCGCTGGGGCCTTGGACGAGACGTGCAGGGTGGTGGGGCCTTGCTGTCTCGTAGCCGGGAGTGACCGTAGTGCTGCAGCCCTCGTGTGATTCGTTCTAAAGCCCAAAGGAGGTGGTTTTTGGGAGCAGCTGTTCCTCCGTGCGCTGCGTGTGCGGCGGGGAGTTCTGCCTCGCCACACGGAGCACAGATCGTAGAGAAGACTGGCGGCCACGAGGCAGGCGCAGGGAGCTCTTCACAGTGGTCACGAAATTCTGGAGGTGAGGCCATGAGAGCGAAGAGGAGGTCCAGGTGGGGCTCCTACCAGCATCTTTCGGTGGACAGCAGGGCTGGGGCAGGTGGAAGGTGGAAGGTTCCAGCTAAAACACCCCCACAGGTAGGAGGCAGGATGCTTGTTCTCTGGGCTCCTGAAAACCAGCATAGCGCTCATCAAGCTTCCACGATGTCCACCTGTGGGAAAAGGTGGCGATCCCTGTGGGAGGGTGAGGGAAAGGGGCAGTGAGGTGTCCGTGGGTCGTGGAGCCTTGGCTGTCAGCGTCCACCTGTGGCAGGACGTTCTGGTACTTTGAGAGTCTGTGCAGGTGATTTTGCATTCTCCTTCGTGGAACTGTGTCTAAGAATCTAGCTCATTGGTGATTGACTTGTGAGTTTCCTCCCCCCTCGGGCATAATAAAAATATATGCATTTTGTAATATGTCATTCCCTGTTTCAAAGTGAGCTTTTTAAATAGATACGGTCAGCCCACCTGCACCAGCCTATGGGGGCTCATGCTGCATGGAGAGCGTGTCTCTGTTTATACAGACGCTTGCAGAAGGGAAATGAATGCACAACTCCAGATGTATGGGTAATGTTTCCCCCCGCTTTACTGCTCTAAAAAACAAACAAACAAAAAAACCCAAACCTAAGCCCCAAGTTGGGTTTATGATGACAGGACACTTCAGGCCACTGTCTGGGGCTGGGATAACCGTGTTGTGCATGGAGATGCGGGGCTCTCTGTGCATGGACGCTACAGGAGCCAACGTGTCATTTGCCACCATCTCCTCCCTTTTGCCATCACGTTCCTGTTCATGGCCGTTGTAAAGCCCCTCGGGATTTCCGAGTAACTAACGTCTGTCCATGAGTCGAGACCACGTGTGTAGGGAGAACTGAGGGTTCTCAGGATCTTTCGAGGCCAGAACACTGGAATCTCAGTTTTCCAGGTGTTTCAGATCCTCAGACCGCAGCTGGTGCCGGCTGCCCAGGGCAGAGCGCCCTCTCCTGGCGAGACGCCTACACTCCAGTCACACGCTTGAGTCTGCAGTGACACCCACACCACTGACAGCAGGGTTTTTACAGACGCGTCCGTCATCCCAACCTGGGTCCGTTCCTCAGGGTGCAGAGCTCCTGCTCGTGGTCCCACAGTCAGGGGCTGTATTTAGTTAACCCCAGCAGACCCTGCGGCCCCGCCACAGCCCCCGGGCAGGTGCTCTGCTCACCAGCTGGCGGGAAAGTTGGGTGGGCCTGACCTCCAGCCTCTGACCCCAGACCCTGGTTTTAAGAACGGTTCGTGCGTGCAGTGAACGCCAGCAAACACACCGGAAGCCGAGTGTGCTGCCGCCTGTGAGTCCGAGCTGCAGAGAAGCGTATCCTTGTCCAGACGGCATAACCGCGCCTGCGTGATCCGTCCCACCAGCTCCCGCGGGCAGTAGCGACCCCTGGCGGGCAGGGGGCACACACTTTGCCTCCTCACATTTATGACATCACAGTGAAGAGACACCCTTGTAGTGTAGACCGACCTAGGAACCAGGAGGTCATGGTTTGATTTCTGGTCAAGGTACATGCGGGGATTGTGGACTCCATCCCCAGTGCGGGGCGTGCAGGGGGCAGCTGATTGATGTTTCTGTTTCTCTCTCCCTCTCCTTTCTGAAATCAATAAAAATGTATTTTAAAAAAAATGACTGCGCCTGGCATATGAATGAAAGCTCTCGCAGACATTCCCACATATTAACTGTTCATTTCTGGACCAACAACACAAAGACGATGCTTCCAGGGGTGTTTCAAAGATCAGGGCACTGGAATCCAGTGGACAGTTGTCTCCGTTTGGCCCCCTTCCCCACAGCAGTCATGCTTATGGGGCAGATGTGAGCTCTGAGACCCCTGGGTCCCCTGACTCCTACACCTTCATCTGCCTCTCACTCAGGACAACCTCAAAAAAACAACCAAGAAACAGACAAGCCACAGCCACCCTCTTGTCTCCTGAGTGCCTGATGAGATCCTGGCAAAACAGGGCTTTGGGGGAAGTTGTACCAGAGAGAGGCTCCAGCAAGGCCAGGCCAGGCCAGGGAGGGGTCCCCTCGGAGGGCAACAGGCATAGCTGGCAGCACCTGGTTGGGCCAGGGGCCCACAGCCTACCTAGCAGAGATGCCTGCCCCCCGGGGTGAGTGCAGTGGAGTCGCAGGAGGGCCGAGTGCTGCCTCAGGGGCTCAGGGCGCTCACAGGCACTGAGTTGTGGCTGACACACACCAGCGGTCCTGTCGTATCTCACAATTTTGAGTTTGCCTTTCACACGCATCTGCATCCCTTCCCAGGGCTGTCCTGTGGCGAAGACGCCACGCTGAGGCCCGGAGGACTCTGTGCTGCACCAATTATGCCCACACTTGCTTCCCGCAGAACCCACTGCGTGGGTGCCCACAGGTGCATGGCCGAGCCGGGACCCTAGGGCTCTACCATGTCTTCCCACAAGTCTGACAGCGCTCGGGGGCCTGGCCCTTCACCTCCCCCGTGATACCCTCACTCGTGCCCTGGAGGCCAGGCCCCTGTGCTCCAGGTCATGGATGTGAAGTTCCCTCGCAGAGACCTAAGGCCAGCTGGGCACTCTCGGTCCCTCCTCAGCAGTCCTGTGTCCACCTTCCCATGGCCCCCAGGAGACACGGCAAACAGCTTCACACGCCTGCTCACTACATGGCATCGTGTCCACATTCAGACGGTGCACATTTCACCATGAGACTTCAGAACATCTTTACCCCAAAGGAACCCCGTGCCCACTGCCACTTTCCCCTCCCCCAGCCCGTTACCTCACCACCAACCCACTCTCTACCCGGATTCCCCTACCCTGCAGTTCATGTAAGTGGGACCATCCGCAACCTGTGGCTCATTCTGTCACGCAGCTCATCCATGGGGTAGCACAGGTCAAAGCGCCATTCCCTTCAACAACTGAATTAGACGCCAGTGAATACGTTTACGTTTTGTTCAGTCACTTGTCAATGGATGGGCATGTGGCCTGCCTTCACATTTTGGCTGGTGTGACCAGTGCACACAAGTGTCCGTGGACACACATCCCTCAGGAGCGGGATTGCTGGGTCAGTGACTAATGATTTTAGGAGCTTCAGCAGTTTCCCCAGCAGCCACACCTTCACACCACCTGGCAGTTCTGTCCCTGTGGCTCCCCTCTCTCCTGGTGGGTGTGGCATGGTCTGGCTGTGATCCTGTTAGAATAAGGGGTCCCTCTGGTCACAGGTTTTATTTGCTGATTCTATCCTGATAGAAATGTCAGCAAACCCCCTGAAGGAAGGGAGACGTGGGGGCATCATCTGCCATTACCTAATTTTTATGCCGAATGAGACACATGAGATTCTTCAACATAGATTTTATTCTTCTAACAAAAACCATACAAAGACAAGGAGCCTATAAAAGGAACAAAATCCACTTGAACTGGCTGCGGCTGCAGTGACACAAAGCTGTGTGGGGAGGCTGGGTGGTGCTCACAGACCGAGGACAGGCAGGTGGGGTGGACATGTGACCCCCTCGCCAGGCATCTGTGAGACAGTTTCGCTTAACTCAATGCTGAACCAGGACGGTTCAAGTCTGAACCCCACCCCCAACCCCTGCCGGCTGCAGCTACTTGGCACACATTCTGGCCAGTGGCCACTCGGATGGCAATGCTGGCCCTCTAGGCTGCCCGATGGCTCCTCAGAACCATCTAGAAATGCATGCTTAGCCTTTGCCCCGATGAGAAATCCAGGCCCAGGTCCATTCTCTTGGGACCCATGGAAGCCTGAGAGAGTCGAGGACGTGGTCCTTCGGGCCTTTCAGAGAGACCACCTCTTCAGGGGCCACGCAGCACTGAAATGCCCAGGTGCTTAAAGAAATAAATAAGCCACACGGGGAGTGAGGCACGCTTTACTGCAGCACCTACAGTGCACGTGTTCACGACCACAAGCAGAAAGACCACAAGGTAAAGTGCAAAGTCCACGGATCGCTGAAAGGTACCGCGTCAGTGCCCTCAACACAGCTGTCGCCACCCCTCCGTGCGGTGGAGGGACCAGGCTGCAGCCGGACAACTCAGTGCATGTGCCCTTCCCGCCCCAGGACCCCCACAGCCTCGGCAGCACCCCTCCCGGAGCCCGAGGGGGACATGGAGGCCACAGGAGCAAGTACGTCAGACGCTGAACTGTGCGGTGCTCACGGTTCCGAAGGTGTGAACACTCGGCGTTTACAGTTTCCGTGTCTCAGAAATGTGCCCACAGGGCCGGGCGTGCCGGTGCTTCTGAGGGGCTCGGAGGGCTCAAAGGGGCGCTTTCCCTCAGAGGTTCCTGGAGCACAAGCCCAGCCGGGCAACCCACCTCATGGTCCCACACAACCAATGAGATGGGCACCTGACCAACGCCACCAGCAGAGCCGGGGATGTGGGTGTGGGCGGCTGGCCTCCCTGCCTTACGTACGGAAACAGACAAGGACGTCCAACAGGACGGACAGATCAGGGGCTGACGGAGAACCTGTAGAGCCACAGGCTGGCCTTTCGCCTTCATACATGGACCCTAATGGCTCCAGGGTCAACTTCAGACCGCGTGTGGCTTCTTATGAATGTCCTGGATGGGGAAGAACTGAAATGTGACGGCAGCCCCAGCCCGGCGGGATGGCCAGGGAATTCTAGAATCCAGAGGCTCGGTGCGTGGCCCTCACCAGAGGGGCGGCCGGGTGCCGGGCACTCAGAGCCTTCCTCAGGAGCACGACGGGCATCTCCCCTCCCCTCAGCCTCCGCCTCGAGGAAACCTTTCAGTCATGTGCTGGCTTGCAGCTGGCACACGAGAGCCCTATGGTATTCTAGAAACTTCTGTAGGAAGCCACGCTGGCAGGCCAAGCTATGGTCTGTGCTGGACACAACCCCTGTGCCTGCCCAGCGAGCTTCCGGAGCAGCCGAGCGTTAGGAGTAGATGGTGATCACCTCCCGGCCACTGCCCCGGACCAGGAGCACCCTGTTCAGCCCCTCGGTCAGGACCTCGAGGAACTCCATATCTGGGGTGGGTGGAGTTAAGGCCACAGCTGATCCCATGGGACATGTAGTCTAAGGCGTGAGAGGTCCTATGTCGTTAGAATTCGGTCTGAGAAAGAGGGTGAGGGCAGAGTCACCTTGTTCAAGCAAACACCAGGAGAGGAGCCTGCCAGGCGGGTGCTTGGAGCCCAGCGCCCACTCCCCCGGCCCCCTGCCCCAAGGTGGCATCCGGGAAAGGATACAGTTCTCATCCCCCTGCCGGTTTTTGGGGGGCCCCGGCATGTTCAGCAGGACCAGCTGGGCGTCCTGGGACTTGTTCAGGACCACACCATTGAGCTTCACAGCCGTGTGCATCCTCCTGACATTGGACTGGTTCCTGCAAAAGGGCAGCGGTCACTCGGCACCCCCTGCCCACGATGCTGGGCACCAGGCCAGGTCCGAACCCCCACCTGCCCCCCTTCGCTCGCATTAGAAAGGGCCACATGGAAACAGATCCGATTCAAACGGACTCACAGCTCTGAGGCCCATGGGCAGCAAATCCATGGGCAGAGGACCCTCGTGGGGACAGAGGGCAGGGAGGGGGATTTACTTAGCAACCAGAAGGCTTTGGCCTCCCAACACTTCAGACTGAGACTCACTAAAGCTGCCGAGCGTCTAGTGTACAAGCGGTTGTCCACACAGGCGGAAACAAACGCTTCGGGGGAGCTTGCTGTCTGGGCGCAGAAAGGCGCCCACACATCGGGGCTCTGAACTGTGTCCACTGGAATCCCTGGCGTGGCGGCCAAACCTTGCTTTCACCCGACCCTGAGGTGAGTTTGTTAAACCCCGTGCACATGCCAGCCTCTCGCGCATCCTGACACAGGCTGGGGTCCGAGGAGCCGAGAGGTAGAGGGGAAGAAGCCAGGCCCCCGCACCTGGCTCCCACCCCCACTACAGTCTGAAGTCCGGCGCCAGCGCCCGAGATCCTGGCCAAGGACGCGGCCGCTGTGAGCTCCAACCTGCTCTCGGTCCTCCCGGGCGCTCTGCCCTTGGCTCCGTCTGAAGGACAAGAGCCTCCCACGCTCCACGAGCCTGTGTCGCGGGGCCTCACTCACTACCCAGTTCTCCACACTCCACACATCTAGGCAGACTGCAGACCCACACCGCTGGCTCGCCAGGCACTCAGGCCCCCACAGGGCCCCGCGGGTCCCCTCTCTAGGGAATTGCTCCAATGAGCACTCCAGGAGCAGCTGTCTTCAGAGCCCGCCCACCTCAAAGCATTTGCATCTTCCCGTGCTGGACAATTCTGGGGTCACACACAGGGGATCCGTGGCAGCCTCAGGACATCCAGTCTGGCTGCTGCCCTTCTACAAGGTCACTGTGCCCGGGACACGAGAGGGATGGCGGGCAGACAGACAGAGGCCGCACACGAGGGGTCGGGAAAAGGCCCGCAGGCCGAAGGCCCAGACCGTACTCTTTGATCAACTCAACCCTTTAACCCAATAAACCTGATTATAACCACCAATTATTACCAGCAGGAAAACAGGGACACAGGCCCTTTATTTTCTCCCTCCAATTCCGTCTGATAAAATTAGAGATTGGGTCTCTGTCCGAGGCACAACCAGGACCTCTCATCACAACAACCATGAATTAGGTGCCCGGAGAGACCACAATTACCAGTGTGCTTGGGGAGGCAGCAATTCCAGAAACGAGTGTGTGAGGTATTAAAGGGTCTCCTAGGGCTGAGAGTTTGGAAGCACATGTAATCTTAAAATCAGAGGTCTGGGTCTGGAAAGACCCGTGGCTCCAGAACAAAGTGACCCCGTGCAGGTCAAGACCCAAACAGGGACAGGGTGGCCCTCACGTCC
Organism: Murina feae; assembly: GCA_004026665.1. NCBI lineage: Eukaryota > Metazoa > Chordata > Mammalia > Chiroptera > Vespertilionidae > Murina > Murina feae. Next base: position 10,119 of record PVJC01015068.1, read on the forward strand.
CCAGAAGCTAAGAGTCCGTGGAGTCCACAAAGTCAGAAAGGTATCAGAGAGACAGACTCTGCCAGGGTTTCAGAGGCTGGGAATTAAGTCCAGGGTGGGGTTTAAGTGTGTGTGGAGGGGGGGGGGAACAGGGGTGTTAAGTGAAATGGTCGCTGGTGGCGACATGGCGAGGACCAAGGAAATGCTGAAAAAACACACTGCACATCCCGGAGAGCCAGCAAACCACCCCGAAGTGCATGTGCCCTGGGGACACCGCGGTAAGGCGCGCACATATCAGGGTGGGCTGACTTCCCACCTTCCAAAGCTTCTCCCAGCCTAACCATGAGGCGGGCCAGGCAGGAGTGCGGCCCTGGAGGAACAGACACCCACAAGCTTAGTTTTGCCCAGGAAGCAGCCTCTTCCTGGTTCATTCGCTTCTGAGCCCCCAGGCCTGGGGGTCCACGCACCCCTGCTCCAGGCAGGGGTTGGGGGTCTGGGTGCATGGAGCCTGTCCTGAGCCCATGAGTGCCACACGCGCCTCAGCAGGCCCAGGGTTCAACAGCGCTTTAGGGAGGAACCCTATGCTGTGTCTACATGTTTTTCTTTTTTTTAATTTACGAACTTTGAGGGGGTGGGATTTTAATGGACCAACACTGTTACCTAATTCACTCTCAGGTTTAGGGGTCAAAAAAGGAAGTGGAGCACCAAGACCCTGGAGTTCTGCTGTGGACACTGCCTTGGACTGGGCCACCGCAGGAGAAAACAGCCCAAAGTTCCTGAGGCAGCCCTAGCTAGTTTGGCTCAATGGATAGAGCGCTGGCCTGTGGACTGAGGGGTCCCGGGTTCGATTCCAGCCAAGGGAACATGCCTGGGTTGCGGGCTCGATCCCCAGTGGGGGGTGAGCAAGAGGCAGCCAATCAATGATTCTCATCATTGATGTTTCTCCCCTGCTCCTTTCCTCTCTAAAATCAATAAAACATATTTTTAAAAAAAGTTCCTGAGGCAGCCAGGGGAGGGGATACACAACAGAAAAAGAGGGACGGACACCTGGACCAACAGCAGCTTCAGGGGGCTCTCCCTCCCCCCTGGCCAGCCTGGCCCCGGCCCCCTGTCCGGAGGACTAAGTCCCGCCCTGACCATACAGAGAATTCATCCACATCCCTTTTCACACAGAGGTTAGAAAACAGCAGCTTCCCACAGGGTGAAAAGGCGTCGGATGTAAGGGGCACAGGAAATCCTGCCCCCGCGGAACGGAGGCTTGGCATCTGAGTGCCTTGACCCAGGGATGTGGACGAATCAACTAACAGCTACCAAGACACATGCTTCCACCCGGAGCCGGCTCAGGACCAACCGGCCCAGATCTCTGTGCTTCCGCGGAATTTAGAGAATGAATGTCAGGAATGTGCCGTGAGCCGCTCTGAATGGAGAAGCGCGATTAGACAGGAAATAACGGAAAGCTACAGCAGCGGTGAGCAAGCTCCGCTGCACACAGACACGCACGCGCACACAGCCACGCACACACGGGTTACTAGGGGTGCGTGGGTCAGGCATGCGAAGCAAGCAGGCTAACAGGCACCCTAGACCAGGTGAGTGACTTACAGGTTTCCCCATTCTCTACATGGAAGAGAAAACAGAGAAAACATGTTACTTCAGCAGTGATCACAATACACACTTTTAAACAACTGCAGGCTCACCCCAGCCTCTACCCTGGTCTTCTCTGCGAGGGTCCTACGAAGCCTGCCGGGCCTTCCCAACCGCCTGGCTTTAGGTCTAGCCCTCCACTAACGGCCCCAGGGAGGCGCTGCTCTGCCCTCCAATCCGGAGCCCAGGGGCTGTGTGACTATGAGGCAACCCAGACCCGTTCCTGAGGCCCAGCCACCCTGTGTCCTCCCCAGGCTCCTCTGCCGGCCCTGGCGGTTCTCAGCTCAACGCCACAGGCGAGAGCCAAGGCAGGGTGACAGGTCTTTGTCCCTGACAGGCAGCTGCACTGTCAGCAGGTCCAAGCTGGAGATCTGATCCACCCAGAAGCCTTCACTTCTAGCTGCTGTGAGTCTCACCAAGAACACAGCCAGTAGCTCCACGACTAAGTCACTGCCCAGGCCCTGCCATCCGGCCCTGAGAGGACACTGTGGCCCCTGAGCTGGTTCCTGCCCTCCAGGCCTGCCAGCCTGCAGCTGTGTGCCTGCTGCCCAGTCACAGGCAACACAGGGAGTGGGGACCTGCCATCCGGACCCCCAGGTTGCCACTCACGGCTTCAGGCTGAAGAGGTCTTTGAACCCGGATATGTTGGTATCTTTGTTCTTCAACTTCTCGGCGATCAGCTTCTCCTTCGTCCAGGTCATCTGCACTTTGTCGGGCGTGGAAGGGGCTCGGGTCCTGGTGGCCGCCACAGAATGGGATGCGGTATTCCGGTCGTGAATTAGCTGAGCCTGGTGGCGGGGCAGGGGCAGCAACAGGACTCACCACAGCAGGTCTCCAAACCTCCCGCGGAAGAGGTGAGCATGGAAGGGAGGAGCCGCTGGCCCACAGAACCGCAGTTTGTGTTCAACTGAAACCAGAGACCCCTGGACAGTCTCCCAGTTGGGGTCCTAGTGCTGCCCCCACTCCCAACCAGTCCACCCTCCTCCTGGGCTTCCAGACCAAATTCATCACTTCCCTCTCCTTCTTCACCAGCTCCTCCTGCCCCAGCTCTGAAAGCTGGCTCTAAGTGACCGCAAAGGCCCTGGTCCCCACGGCCCGGGGAGGAGGTGAAGGGAAGTGGCCTGGAGGAACCATGGGTCCTGAACCTACACCCATGTGACTGGCCGCTACCTCTCGGAGAGTTCCGGGCCCACACACACCTCCCTCTCCCGCTCTGTCTTGGACAGCTGCATCTGCTTCAGCATCTGGCTCCTCTGCTCCATGACCAGCGTCTTCTCATAGGTGAAGGCGGAGATGTCGTTCTCAACCTGGAATGCCCCAGGACACAGCAGTGAACACTGTGTGTACGGAACGTGATGCTCTCACCACAGGTCACCGCTTCAGGTGGGGCGGGCACTGAAACTACAGGTGGCCCAGCCCCTCCCTCTGCGGCTCACAGCCCCTCGCCCCAGTAGGGGTGTGTGTGCACGTGTGAGTGCATGTACGTGTGTTCCGTGTGTGGGTAAGCATGCGCGTGTGGGTGTACATGGGTGAGTGAGCGTGTAGCATATATGCGAGTCAGCATGTGAGTGTGTATAAGCACATCTGTGGGTGAGCATGTGCACAAGTGTGTATAAGTGGGAGTGTGTGTATGTATGTGTGTGCATGAGCATGTGAGGAAGAGTGTGAGCGCCTGAGTGTGCGAACAGCCCTCACAATTCTCCGTCTTCATCACCTGGGACAGGTAAGATGTCACATTCCCCTGACAGGACAACTAGAGAGGGCAGGCCACCCCTGGGCGTCTTCCTCTCAAACAATGCAGCCCATCCACGGGAAAACATCAGGCAAACCTAACCGGGGGCAGCTTACAGAACACCCGCGCCCCTCTAACTGCCACGGTCCCAACGGGAAAGGAGAGAAACTGCCCCATCCCAGAGGAGGGCGTGCAGCGTGGGTCCTGAAACAGAAGAGGGCCTGGGGGAACGTGAACCCGACAGCATGGAGCCCAGGCCTCACCATCTCCACCACCTCCACCTCCGCGCTGATCCGGAGGTGGTACAGAAACGTCTGCAGGTCCTTCTTCATCTGGATGCTGTTGTCGTCCACCTGCGCGACCGTGAAGATGCGCATCCGGCACTTCCTCCACACCTGGGGGGACGGACATCGCGCTCAGGGCAGCTTCTGGCACGCTGGCCCCACTGCCCACCTCGGAAACACAGGCCGCCCAGAGTCTCCCATCTCATGTGACTCCCCCTGGCACTCTTCGACAGTGTGACCCTCACCCCACCAATGAATGGCCCCTGACCCCCACCTGTGACCCCTGACCCCCACCGGTGACCCACCCCATGTGACCCCCGCTCCCACCTTGTGCTGCCGCAGCAAGAAGGGCAGCAGCATGAGCAGGCCCCCGTCGTGTACGATCCACCACACGTCGATGTGCCCGTCGCTGAAGCGTTCCTGGTTTTGCGGAAACAGGTCCACGTTTTTGGCCACGAGCAGGGCCTGCTGCGCTGCCGTGGTGTCGCGAACGGTGTCTGTGGAGAGGCAGCACACGGGTCAGCAGGGCCTCAGCAACACTGCACACGCCATGGACTCGCTGGGCACCAGCCAGCACAGGAGGTGGCCACGGGGTCCCCACGAAGCCCCACCTGGGGCGGGCTCCAAAGGCAGAGCTTGCTCCATCAGCAGCTCGGCAGCCGGCACAGGGGTGTGGGGGGCCAAGCCAGGCACCTCCCCAGGGATGGCCAAACTAGGGGGCATAGTTGGGAGACAGGGAGAGAGTGGCTCAAAAGGCCATTCGCTTTTCAAATGTTTTCAAGTGAAATAGCACAGCCCGGGGCCCCAGCAGGCCTCCGGGGAGTAGGCTGACCCTGACACCCACAGTCTGTGGGAGACATTACCCACCAACAAAGTTCTTCCAGGAGAAAGGGTTGTCCTCCTCCTTCCAGGACTCGGGCCAGGCCATGAGCACCGTGTTGTGCTTCATGCCCCCCAGGCCAGCCGACTGGATCAGATGGGACATGCCGTCCCGCAGGTTGGAGGACACAACCAGCTGGCAGAAGCCTTTGGTCTTCTCGCTGCTCATCAGGGACCGAATGTTCTGGGGAGAGGCCAGGAGTCAGTTCCATAGTGCCTGCGGAGCAGACTGGGCACCAGCCCACCACAAGGGGCCAGGGCAGCCTAGGCGGGCCCCACACCAACATCACTGCCTCAGGTAAGGCCACAGGCTCGGCGCGGGTGGTGCCTGTGGTACCAAATTCAGGACCCGGCGATGCGCTGGGAGCTCACCTGCCTGTGTGTGCCTGCGGCCACGCATGTGCGGAAGAGTGGAGGGCTGGTCAGTGCGGGGGAAAAACCTGAGGTGGTTCTTTCAACATGATCTAGTATGTCTCCCAAAACGGCCCACCATTTCACTGGAACACGTTGAGCCCGGGGTTAAGCACCTGATTTGTTGAAAACTTACCTAGACCACATCAAAGCTAACAACCCTTCTAAGAAAAATGTACTTCACAGGCTCAGGATGAAACACCAGCTGCCCACCAGGTGCCCCGGCGTGTGCAGCTCTGTCTGCTCAGTCACCAGGCATCTGACCAGCCGGCTCGCTATCAGAGGAGGCCCAACCCAGTGACCAAGCGCATGTCTCCCATGAAAGCAAGGCCACGCGCGGATGCTGGTCTTCCTGGCCACGCTGAGCAGCCCACAGAGGCCAGGCTCAGGGTTGCTTTAGGCAGAGCCACGAGCCACAGAGACGCACTCCCGGCCCCAAGACCAACGCCACCGCCCGCCGGATTTCAAACTCCTCGCGTGCCTGCCTCCTAAAACGGGAATGTCTCCCCCAGGTCTGCCCCACGCTGCACTTTGGAACACAGATCACTTGTTTTCTTAAGTGTCAGGACGAACTATACCCAGGGGTGCACCGATACTCAACTAAAATGATGGAGATGAGATTCAGGACCTCTGACAGCCAGATGGGATTCGGGGCTGAGCTGACAATGAGCAGAGGCTGGGGAGGGTGTTGGGGTAAGATGAATGTCTTCTGCACATAAGACAGATGAGCATTTTGGGGTTCAGAGGACAGACTATAGTGGGTTGATGGTCACCCCCAAAAAGATATGCCTGGATCCTAATCTTGATAACCTGTGAATGTGGCCTGAAGTGGGAAAAGGGTCTTTGCAGGTAAAGATCCTAAGATGAAGAGATCCTCCTACATCACCCAGGTGGCCTTGAATCCAGTGACAAGTGTCCTTGTAAGAGACAGAATAGGAAGGACAAAGGCACAGAGGCAAAGACGGGAACAGGAATGTGAGGGACGCGGCCGCAAGCCCAGGGACCCCTGCAGCCTCCAGTGGCTGAAGTGGCAGGAAGGTCCTCCTGGAAGTCTTGGGAGGGGGTGACCCTGCAACACCTTGACTTTGGACTTCCGGCCCAAAGAGAGGGCGGGTAAACCTGTGTTGTCAGCCCCTCAGGTGTGTGAGTTACAGCCACTGTAGGCAGGACATTCATACAGAGGGCCAGAGTCACTCCCTCCCTTGGCGTTGCTGAGACCGCAGAGCCACTGAGCAGGCAAACCCAGCAGGACAGGGGCCTCCAACGAGGACGTAAAGAGACAGAGCCGGGCTGTCACAAGGGCTCTAGAGAAACCGGAACGTCGGACCTTTCTGAGGTTTGAGCTCAACGGCCCTGGGCCCCGGGCTGCAGCCTCCTGAGCGTCACCTGCACTGGCTGTCTCTTTAAGGTCTTAGAGCAGCGCATGTTGGGGGCATTTCTTAAGCAGGTTTCAGTCCTCAAAGGCCACTGTCTTTTCTGAGACCAGTGATAACAAAACACACAATACTGTGCCTGAGGCATCAGCGATGGGAGACCTTCACCTGCATCCCAGGCAGACAGGCCTGCCCGCACCCTCCTGCCGCCTTTCACAGGTCACCCTGGTCCCACATCCGCCTTCCAGTCCAAGCCTGTGCCCACCCACCTCCTCGGCCTGCTGGGCCTCCGAGTGCTTGTCCAGGTAGGTCCCCTCCAGCACAGAGCCCACGATGGTGAGGCCCTTGCCTGCCTTGAGCTGAGTGGTGAAGGACAGCAGGCGGGGGTGCTTCACACACTGTTCAGAGTCCAGGTTCAACATCACCAGCACCTGGGGCCTATGCAGGGATAGCAGTTACAGTGGCAACTCAGCACCACATACTCACCGGTGGACATGCTGAGACAGGTGAACAGATGGGACAGGTGTTCAAATAGGTGGGACAAGCGAACAGGTGGGACAGGCGAACAGATGAAATAGGTGAACAGGTGAGACAGGTGAACAGGTGAGACAGGCACACAGATGGGACAGGTGAACATATGGGACAGGTGAACAGGTAGGATGGGACAGGTGAACAGGTGGGACAGGTGAACAGATGGGACAGGTGAACATATGGGACAGGTGAACAGGTAGGACAGGTGAACAGATGAAATAGGTGAACAGGTGGGACAGGTGAACAGGTGGGACAGGCACACAGATGGGACAGGTGAACATATGGGACAGGTGAACAGGTAGGACAGGTGAACAGGTGGGACAACAGATGGGACAGGTGAACATATGGGACAGGTGAACAGGTAGGACAGGTGAACAGATGAAATAGCTGAACAGGTGGGACAGGCGAACAGGCGGGACAACAGATGGGACAGGTGAACAGGTGAGACAGGCGAACAGGCGGGACAGGTGAATAGTCAAATGCTGCCTGGGGCCCGAGCCTGAGGCTCTTGATGAAAACCCCAGTTGGCACCTCCTGTCCCTGCCTGTTAACTCCTCAGGTAAGCGCAGGAGGGGAGAAGAAGGGCTTTCAGTACAGATTCAATGCCCCCCACCCCCTTCCCAGAAACAAGAAGAGGGCCCAGCCCAGCTGTCGCACACTGAAGTCCTCCATCCCAGGAGCCCCTAGAGAAGCTCACCATTCCCCCCGCCCACACAGCCCAGGCCCAGCCTGGAGCCAGCACCGCCCTCCAGATGTCTGATCAGACACAAGCTGATCACACCCCTCCCCCTCGATCCCATGTTCCCTAACAAGAGGAGGGCCAGCTTCTAAGTCTGAAACAAGTGCTCCAAGGGATCAGAGGGCAGGGCCCCCAGCACGCACCTCCAGTTCTTGGTGTGGGGAGTGCCGTGCTCCACACGCAGCAGGGCGTAGCGGGCAGCATTGAGCGACAGCCCCCTGATGCCATCGCCCCACTCCTTCTCGGCCCTGCGGAGGAAGGAGGGGCAGTGAGGCCCCCCACAGCACTCAGAGGTGCCCGCAGGGCAGCCGCCCAGAAGAGCGCGAGGGGCAGGACATGGGGAGGGCCACCCTGGCTGGAAGGAGTGGGGGAGGTGACCCTGGCACCTGTAAGGGACCTCAGATGGGCCAACTGGGGGAACTGCAGGAGAAGGTGTGTGTGGGGGGGGGGGCTGATGGGCAGGCAGTGACCTGGGCAGAGCTGGCTCCAAAAGATTGGGCTTCAGCAGCATGAGCCTCAGGCCCTCCTTCCAAACCATTAGAGCTGGGACGGAGCTTCTGGCAGCTGCCCACCTGCCACCTGGCCAGAGGGCCCCCCTCCCTGAGAGGCCCCACCCCACCCCGCAGGGACCAGGGTGGCTGGGGAACTGTCCCAGTGAGGAACTACAGGCTCTGAGATGCAGGTAACCTACGGGCACTATTACTGCCCATGGCTTTGTCTTTTTTGACAGTGTGGTTTCTGGAAATGTTGAAACCTGTCACACATCAGTGCTGCCATCCGGTGGATTTTTGTTTCCAAAAAGCACACTACAACATGGCGTTTATATATAGACACAGATAAACCCAATGTTGTGTCGCACAATCATGGGATCAGGTGAGAACAGCAGACATGGCAGCTCTCCACCTGTCCACCGATACGACGGCTGCAGCTGAGATCCTGCCCAGGTCCCTCTGCACCCTCTGGTCCAACACCCCCATCCCCCTCAGGGAGGCCCCACTCTGAGAACACGCCCCGGTTGGCAGGGACCCTGTGACCGCGATGGCTTTGTGGCCCACAGAGCTCACCCTCGGTACTCGATGTACTTGTAGATGCAGCCGGCGATGAGCATGGCGAACAGGGCGTAGTACCAGGAGCAGATGAACATCAATGCCAGGCACAGGCTCATGCCCAGGAAGGACAGCGTCCTGGGGAAGCGTGTGGTCATCCAATGGCCGCAAAGTGGGGACCAGAGTCCACGCCCCGGCTCGTACCCTGACCCTCACATCTCACACGCCGCCTGTCCCATGCCCTAAACAGGCATCTGAGAAGCTGCCTCAAAAACAGGACTGGTCCCTTCGTGAAAATCTTCCTTTTAGTTACTGCTAAACAGGGGCAGGGATGCCTAGCAGCGGGCTCCCCCATCCTGAGTGGGCTCTGAGGGCTGGAACGGCCTGTCAGCCCTGGCTCTTCAACTGTGCTGAATGCCCACTCTGCTCCCCAAGGCTCTCTGCACCCTGATGGGCACGAAACCCAGCACCTGACACCCAGGGAACACAAGACCCAGCAGCCTGGGTCCCCCAGTGGGCGTCCCAGGTGACAGACACAGGAACGCCGTCCTCACCACAAAGGACAACCAGGGCCGCGCAGCTGGCCTGGCGGACGCACTGTGCACCCTTCCCAGTGTGGCCTTACAGGCAGTACTCTTACCAGTGGTAGTATCGGAAGCGTGGGCGCCAATTGGGGGTGCGCAGTAGGGTCTGCACCGCGCACGCCAGGTTCACAAACATGTAGCACATGAGGAAGAACCTGGGGAGCAAGCAGCAGCATCAGAGGAGCAGAGCCAGGTCCCACAGTGGCTTAGCATCTGCTCTGTCCTGCAGGAGGCCCTGCCCCCACCTCCCATGAGCCCCCCCGTCCACATCACTGCTCTTCCAGTGTGGGGGGGAGTATCTCCCTGTCCCCCTCACCCACATCACTGTCCCTCCTTTGGTCTCCCTGACCACCTCTCATCCACATCACTGTCCCACACCATAATCACCTGGGCCCCTGGGCCCATCCCTGTCTGGTCCCCTGCGCAGAAGGCCAGCCCTGAGAACAGGGCCTCACGGTCCTGCAGCGGCCAGGGGTGACCATATCCCCATGCCTGGTCCCCATATGCCCTTGCCGTGCCCGGGCTCACTCACATGGAGAGGATGGGGGCCACACTGTCCAGAGAAGCGATGAGGATGCCGATCTCACAGATGAGGGCCGTGAGCAGCAGGGCCCACGTGGGCTCCCCGTTGGCCTTCCCGTGGCCGAACACCTGCAGGGAGACGGGCACGTGGGCGGGGGCCAGGGCCTGATGGCCGCAGGAACAACACCTGGAGTCGGCTGGTCCAACGCACAGGGCCTCAGAGATGTAACGTACGAAGAAGCCGACTTCCATGACGCACCCTGCACCCTACCCCAGGGCCCAGGAAGAAAACCTGACACCCAGAACTGGTGAGGGAGCTAGCAGCCGCATGCCATCAGGCCCAGGGCGTTGGCAGGGGGCTCCCAGGGTACAAGGCAACACCCAGTGTGTCGGACAGGGGTCTCCTGGGATCCTAAGCCCAGCCTCGAGGTCAAAGAATCCTGCAAGGACCTCCCTACAAGGCACCTGGACCTTCATCCACAGCCATGTGGGCGGCAGAATCTTCCAGAAGGCTGCCCCATGCTCAGGGGCACCAGGCTTGAGAAGCTCTTCCCACACACTGCCCGCTGCCCAGGATTCTGGGAAGGAAACTGAGCACGCGGCAGAGACACAACAAAACACGAAATGCAGACCCAGGGGAGCAGCCCTACCAGCCAAGCCTTGCGGGGCTCCCCAACCCCAGGGCCACCTCCCAACGGCCCCGCATGGTCCCTGGGCCGGCAGTGCACCCTCCACGACCTTCTCTCTCTCTCGAGCGGACAAATGGAAGCCGTGGAAGGGGAAGAAACCCGAGTCTGCTGGAACTGGTTTCAGGAAACTATGTGAGAATGGCAGACGCTGGGCCTCAGCAACACGCTAGCCTCAGATGCTCAATCAATGTGAAGGTCAGTGTGTCCCCAAAATGCGTCTGGTGAGGTCCTGCCCCAGCACCTCAAGACAAGACCATGTTTGGAGTTGAGGTCAGTGGGCTGGACCCTGATCCAATCTGACTGTAAGAAGAGTAGAACGGACACACACAGGGATGGCCATGTGAGCACTAAGCGAGAAGAGGCCGCCTGCTCCCCAAGGAGAGGCCTCAGGGGGAAGCCTGAGACACCCTGACCTCGGACTTTGGCCTCCAGCCCGGGAGAGGCTCAGCCTGTGTTGTTTAAGCCCCACGTGTGTGGCGCTTAGCATGTGGTGGCAGGGCGCTAACACATCCACGGCCCCCAGTTCCTCCCAGAGGCATCAGCCCCAACGGGAGGAAGCAGGGGCTCCAGACTCCATGGCCCCCATTGTCACAGTGGGACAGTCCTGGGTACAAAGTCCCACGGGACACAGGCCAACCCGCTGGGAAGAGGCGGCTCACACAGCCACGCCTGTGAACAGCTCTGCCAGCCCAGGGCGGTGAGGGGCTGCCTCTGTCCCCGGCACCCGTGCCCTCAGCCCGGTGACTGTCTAGGGCAGGGCTGCCGGCTGGAGGTGGGGACAGGGGCCCTTCCCACCACCTTTAACCCCAGGGACGGGACCCTCCAGCCACACTCCTTCCCAGGGGTCCTGCTCTCGGAAGGGAGCCCCAAACCTGCAGGCAGCCGCTCACCTGGAGGAAGGGGATGATGCCGTCTCGGGCGATGGCCTGCAGCAGGCGCGGTGCCCCTGTCAGGCTCTGCAGGCCGGCGCCGCAGGTGGAGAAGAAGGAGCCGATGACGATGACCCAGGGCGAGGGCCAGGCCAGCATGCCAATGACCAGGTTCCCCTGCAGGGCCTCCCCGAACCTGTGGGAGGGGCAGGCGGGGTGCACGATGAAAACATGAGCTGAAGATTAAACACTTTCCCAGCTGCTGAGGGGCCGCAACGGGGCTCCCCCCAAGTAAACGCATGGGCCCTGCTCCCCGAGGGCCCCCCAGGAAGCCACGCCCAGCCCATCCAGGGTCCATGAGGCCACTGTCACTCCTGCAAGTGACAGCCAGCGGCACGGCCTCACCACCAGGGATCGGCACTCCTGAGGGACGGGTGGGCACGCAGCTACCAGAAAGCAGGCTGGTGGGCAACAGCCTGGGGCACTGGCCGCTCTTCCCCTGCACGCCCGGCTCTGTCAGGTCTGAGGGGACTCTGTGGTCTCCAGCAGAAGATGGACGCATCAGACCAAACAGAACCTCAACAAAGGGACCGTGGGAGCCTACTGCTCTACACAAGCAGTGCAAAGTCCTGAGGGATCTCCACTTCACAGCTAAAGAAAACTGGAAGTTTCTAGAAGCTGCACATAAAAGCCAACATACTTATCTCGCAAGATCACGCCTTCGATGCAGGCCCCAAAAAGCATGATGCAGGAGAGGTCTGTGGCTCATGTCAAGGAAGCAGTGGACACCAAGTGCTGGCAGCAGGGCCCTGGGCGCAGACGGGCCTGGAGCCACCTGTGCCTGCCCTCCCACTCTGGGCTGTGCCGTGTCCCTGTGGCCCTCGAGCACCTTCCTCACTGCTGAGCTCTGGCTCCGTGGAACGAGGCCTCCGGTCAGGGAGGACGTGCAGGCCTGCCGCGTGACCACTGCAGGGCGCTCGCTCGCCGAGAAGGGACACACTGCCGAGAGGAAAGGCTCCGCTGGCAGCTCCGTGACTCAGCGGGTAGAACTGACTTGAGCACATGTGTGTGACCACTACATGATACACACGCAGATACACGTGACTAACATGTGCGGTATGCTGCATGTGGTAACATGGCTACCGTCTGCAGTTTACACACAGCATCACATTCCGTAACCGCCTCTGGAGGTGGTGCCAGGGGTCGTGTTTTATTTTCTCGCGTCATATCAGCCCCTCTCTAAGGCCCGTCTCTAAGGGACGGGTGTTGTGATCAGAACTCGCCTAAACCTGAGAAGCTCACCCAAGCAGCGCGCCGTGGAGGGCGTGACAGACAGCGCCTGCGCCCCCCAGACCTTTACCCCTTTAAGGATACAAAGGAAAGATGTGGTCACAATGGCCAGGATGGTCCCTGTGGGGATCGACTTCTGGGCATCCCTGAGGTCCCCCGATCGGTTCGAGCCCGCCATGATGCCTGCAGAGAGAGGCGGGCAGAGCTGTCAGGATGACGCAGCCGTGGCCCCCACTGTGGAGACGTGAGCTGAAGACCACACCTGCGTGGGCCACTGTCCCCAGGCCAGGCCTCAAGGAGCACAAGACATCCCTGTGTGGATGTGGGGTGGCTGCTGCGGGCACCTGGGAAAAGGCTCCAAGTGTCCCCCACACTCTCCACAGGGACAGTGAATCCCACCACCAACTACATCACAGTCAAGACCAGAGCAAGGCTCAACCCAGACACTTGCTGTTGATACCAAAGCCAGAGGCAGCCTCCGGGTGGGCCTGGCTCCGACCTCACTTCCCGCTACGATTGGGTTAAGCCAGGTGCCCGGGGTCAGAAACTCCCGGGGCAATGATGCCAAATGCTGAGTTCCTCCTGGAGCCAGGTCTGAATCAAGCATTGTAAGGTGACCCTACAGTAACCCGAGGCCTCCTCACAGGGACTCCACTCGGGGTTCAGTCCTGCTACTCCGCACGTGGGTGTGTCACTGCTCACGCCCTCGAGGCTCCCCACTCCATTTGGTACACACAGTAAAACGACTCCAACTGTGCTCAAAGCAACGCCAACCGCTGGCAGATTTGTTTAGCGTCTCACGAGCATATTCTAGGTGTGACCTGATGCGACCACGAGCTTAAAGAGGCAGTGCTGGGTGGGTGTGCTGGTGCAGGGCCCACAGACAGGTGCCACCAGGCTCTGGGAACACCTGCATCCGCAGAGGATGCTCCCACACTCTCCACCCACCAGATCTGCTGCCATCCCAGTAACACGTCCTACACTGACAGATTGAGGGGAGTGAGGGGGTACAAGACAAAGACCCCCCCAGGGGCCAGATCCACACGTCACCACTCACCAAAGTGAGTCCATAACCCCACCTTCAAGGGGAGACTAAAAAGAAGCACCCCTACCTATAAACCCCACCGTTAGGAAGAGCGGAGATGAGGTCAGAGAGGCAGGGGAGCGGCCCCAGGCAGGCCAGCCCCCAGAGTGCACACGGGGCTTGCAGTGGGGGCCGGGAGCTGACCTGGGCAGGGACCAGAGGGACAGACACATCGCAGCTGCAGGTGCGTCAGGCTTCTGCTCTGTGGGGGTCAGGATGAGGGGTGTCCTGGTGGGAGGTGTGTGTGAACCTGTGTGTGTGTGAACCTGTTTGTGCGCACACACATGTGCCCATGTGCTTGTCTATGTCGGCAAGACGAGGGACTGTCACACACCAAGGGCCCTCCCGGAGGCCAGCTGACTCTTGTAAGGACCAGGATGGCTGCAGTGCTGGCCCCTAACAGCTCTCCGTGCCCACTCCTGGGCTCGGCGCCACCGAATCGCACCCTGGGTGCCTCAGCACGGCCACACCGCAGTCACAAAGTTACTTCTGACAACACTGGCCGCTCTGGAGAGCGTGGGACAAAGCTGCCTGCGCTCCCCACCCGGAACAGACGGGGAGCAGACTGCAACTCCTTTCTTGAGCCAAACAGGAAAGAAAACGGGGCGGGGGAGGGGGCGAGGCTGGCTACGTTAGGGCTGAGGGAAGAGCCGGCCTGGCCCGCGGGAGTGCCCGCGGCCTCACCGGTCACGGAGGGAAAGTAGATGCCGACCAGCATGGTGAAATAGGTCATGATGTCGGTGAGCACGTAGGGCAGCTTGCTGCTTCTGCTCTCCTCCGGCACCGCTACCGAGGGCGTGCCCGGCTTCTCCACAAACACGCCTTTGTCCGTGTACACGCTCCACAGGTTATCTGTGGGAGGAAAGGATGGGTCACAGGACTCTGGAACCTTCCTCCAGGGCTCCCACCATCTGCATCGGCAGATGCGCCTGGCATGCTCAAACGAGACACGGGGCATCAAACTCAGAAACGGAGCTCTGAGGACGGTTCGCTAATCACTGAGTGAAGATGGTGGTCGCACCGTCACGTCTGCAGATTTCACTTGAACAAGCGTGGCCCTCACACACTGTCTTAGGCTCTGGGGGAGATCTCCAGGGGGAGGGCCTGACAGCAATCCCCTCACACAGGTCGCCTCACTGGTGGAGGACCCCTCCGGGGCAGCAATGGCCCCAGCCCCACACTTCATTAACTGAGGTGATGACGCCTTGGGCCCACCTCCTACCTGTGCAAATGCACCCCAGGGCAGATGCCAGCTGGCTGGGCTATCGCTGTAGGCCCCCTCTCCATACAGACCCCTTTTTCCTCCAACCCCCCTGAAGGGTGCCTGTTGCAGAGCCCATCTCCTCAAGGCCCCTCCCCCGACATGGATCCCGTCCTTCCACGAGACCCCCAACCCTGTGGGTCATCTCTACTACTATGCCTCACTCCCACCTTCCACCGATCCCTGCTCCCTCAGAGCAGGGCACCCTGTGTCCACCACTATCCTCCTGTGTGGCCTGGGATGGCTGCCCCTCCAAGGGTCTTGCTCTGCCAGAACCCAGGAGTTGGGGCTGGGCTACTAGCCAGGGGCCTCTGAGCATCAGGATCCCAGACTGAGGGATTTGTGGGTGTGTGCAGCCCTGACCCATCTCAACACAGTACAGCTCCCACCTCCCCCCAACACCCACTATCATCACAGCCTGAGAGGGACCCGTGATATCCATCTGCCTCAGGGTGGACAGCTAGGGACCCAGTGATCACAACCTCAGGATTATTCCACTTCCTCTCCCATAAAAAGTCAGGCCTCTCGCCTGGTATGGGGGGGAGGGAGGCAGCCCAATTTCTCATCACAGAGGAACTCGGAGACAGGAAAAACCAGTCCCCGCTGGTTAATTACTGCCCTTATTAACAGAGCTGCTATGAAATCCTAAAGCAAAAGGATCCACTTGGAGCCCCTGACCCGATGGCCTCCGCAAGCAGCTTCATCTACAGCCCTGGGAGATCAGCATCGAGGAAAGGGTGGCACCACCAGGGACCGAGCAGCACCATGGGATCCCAGGGACTGGGTTTTGGACAACTCAGCCCCACCAAGATCCACTGGGCACTCACCCAGGAAGACGCCGCTGGCCACGCCGGGGATCCCCTGAATCTCCGTGAGGTTGTTCTGGGCGAAGTATTCGTCGCAGATGGCGCTGGGCATGGAGTTGTTGCAGAAGAGGCCCCAGAGCGCGGTGGTCACCGTCCCGTTGTTGGTGGTGAGGACTTTGGCACAGACGTCAAAGTTGCGTCTCGATAACGTGCGGTTCCCGAGCAGACAGACCCTGGAGCGGAGCCAGGCGTGAGAGGACGTGCAGGGCCTGCGAAAGGACTCCCACCACCTTCTTCAGTGACGGTGCAGGTTTGGGGGAGGAGGGCCTGCTAGCAGCTGCTGACATCTCCGTTTAGCACGATGAGAACATTAGCGTGAGCTGCTGGAAATCAGTGTTTGAGCAGGAGTTCAGCCCTCACGCAGTGTGAGGCTGAGGGACGGTCTGTCCTGGAGTGAATAGGACAATTCCCACCCAGGTGGCTTCCTCCACATGCAGACAGTGAAGTACAGGGGCCAGGAGGGGGTTGGGTGCCAGCCTCCTCCCAGCCACCCCCACCAGGCCAGTGGGCAAACTGCTGCCTGAGCACCAGCCATACCACCAGCTCGCTCACTTGCTCTGTGGCCTAGAACCACTTCCTTGTGACTTAGTGTCCTCATTCGAAAGGAGGACAGGGGAAGAACCCACTTGAGGGTTTTCATGAGGACTAGGGGAGCAGGCCACAGCCAGGAGGAGATCGGTTTGCCTGACTGTCCTTAGGGACACCAGCCAACCTATATACCCTTGGGCCTTCGCCACAGCTCCCGTCCTGGTCTTGCAGGTAGCTGCTACAAAAGCAGCCCGACTGCTCATCCCCAATGCCAGGGGAAGAAGGTAAGACTGCCAGACACACGGCACCACCACCCGGGTCCTGCCAGCACACCATGAATTACAAACCAAGTACAAACCAGGAAACACTGCATCCTTACAGACTGGGCCCGAGCAGAGGACCGAGGACAAGGACCCCAGACGGAAGGCTGGGACTCACGGGATGTCCGGCGGGTCGAAGGCGGTCTTGATGACGCCGGCGTAGATGGCAAGGATGGACAGTACCACACAGGCCAGGAACACCAGGGCCAGCTTGTTGACGTACTTGACACCCACGAAGACCACCATGGCCATGAGGGCCAGGGTGCACGTCCCATACACTCGCATGTTGTGCAGCATGGCCACAGCCTCGCCGTCCGGCGACTGGGCGTGGATGATGGATGCGCCAGGGGAGATGTAGGTCTGTGGGGACAAGGCAGGTCCGGAAGGGCAGCCTATCCATCCCTGCCTAGAGGACGGCCACGTGGGGAGAGGGACAGAGCCTTCCGAAGGGCCCTTCTCTGGGGGGCTTAGCGCTGGCTCCCTCCTTCCCCAAGGGCCCCCACACCACCAGGATGCATCCGCAAGGGACCCGCGGGTACATAAGGAACAGGCTGAGAAAAAGGCCTGCCGGAAGCTCTGCCTTGGGGTCGGTGCCAGGCAGGGGAACCAGCCCCAAACAAAGCACTTACCAGAAAAATCTCAATGGTCCCCAGAATATACATGGCCCCTGCAAAGGTCGTGCCCAGATAGAAGCAGAGGCCCACGGCGCCCCCGAACTCCGGCCCCAGGGCCCGCGATATCATGTAGTACGAGCCGCCAGCTGCAAAAAACACCAAACAGGAAATGGGGTTAAGGACCCACCGGGCACCGCGAATGTGGACTTGACAGAACCGACAGCAGCTCTGGCGGGTGCGACCAAACAGGTCCTGGGGGGGAGACAGCCACAAGCAGGGTTAAGTCCACACATTTTTATGTAAAACCAACACTGCCATCCTCTCAGCTTCTGCCCCAAAAGGCCTGAGAACCCAGGGCTGCTTAAGCTTCACTTCTGCATCACCCCCAGCATGCAGTGACACCCACGCCCCACAGGTCGGTCCCTGGCCATTCCGCTGGACAGCAAGTCCACCCAGAGACACGACCAGGAGACCATGGGGGACTCTGGAGAGCCGGAAGGACTCCTCAGGGCATGCCCTTCTCTCTGAAAAGCAAACCTCAATGCCCATCTGCCACTAGAATCACCTCTCCATGTGAGCGGGTCACACCTCCTCAGCCCTGCGTGTCGGTGCCGCCTCCCAGCTGGACGTCAAGCAAAGGGACACTGGTCCCCATGCCCAGGGGCCAGCCCCTCGGGGCTCATGCTCCATGGCCAGGGGATGACAGCCTCTGCTCCTGGTGAAGCCTAGGAAGTTCTGGGGGAGGGGCCCAGACTTGGGGTGCAAAACATGCTGGACCTCACTTACACACAGAGGCTGCACAAGCTGCAGGGGCACAAGGTGGCATCGTTTCAGTTCCTTGAATCCAGGTGCCAAATAAACTAGAGGCATCTGTGCCCGCACCTTTGCTCCTGAGAGACAACATGGCCTCAGGTACAAACTGGACGCAGCACTGGCCCCCCTGCCTCCCCGCCTTCCCTTCTCTGCTGAGCTCACTGCACTGTGGGCACTGCCTCCTAGGGATGGGAGCTACGCCGCAAAATGGGGAGAAACCAACAGCCATGATTTCAGGGCTCAAACGCCAGTGAACCTGCAGACCAGAGCCCCGCCCCCCTGCCCCCAGCCCCCATCACCCAGGCAGCCCCTCCCTGGTTCCTACCCTTTCGTCAGACAGAGTCAGAGGCAACAAATGAAGCCTGTGGCACGTTAGTTTTGTTGGTTTAAAAGGAGAATGACCATTTGTGGGGATTAAACTTTAAAATCAAAGGGATACAGTTGGTCATAAATACCAGCCTCTTGTCCAGACAGCAAAGGCATTGATGGTTCCTGCTCTGAGGAGAATCCCAATGGCACAGCAGCCTCTGCGCACTCGAGAAGGCACTGGGGGACCAGCTGAATAACAGGCCCTACCCTGGTCTTAGCAAAGCCTCTGCCCTCAGGGGAGGCAGGGGAAGAGGCCCAGGACACCAAGGCCACTAGCCCTCGAGAGTCCTCGTGCAGCTAAGAGGCGAGAGCTGCGTGAGCATCACTGCCCCAAGGCCAGATCACTGATGACAGAGCTTCTGGAAGGGCCTGGCCAAGCTGAGGACACACCTCTCCTCTCTAGACATGGAGATGTCTGTGCTCAGACATGAATGACCGGCAGCAACCTCCAGGTGGTAAGGGCATGTCCACACTAGGCCTCTGGGGACCAGGCCCCACTTCCTGCCTCACCTGCAGCCTTGGGTGAAGGGCTAATGTCAAGGTCATCGCCAAAATGAAAGTGGAGCATGCACAGAGCCCAGGCAGGGCTCAGGTCCGTTCCTACTCACAAAAGGACGGCTTCGTTTCAGACCACCCAGCCTCCAGCACCCCCTTACCTGGGACCACGCCATTGGTAGCAATCGCACTCATGGAGATGGCGGTCAGCATCGTCTGCAAAAAGACAGGTGACCCTTTTAGCAGAGCACTTCTGAGGGCCGCCCCGCGATGACAGCCCAGCAGCAGGTCTGGGCCAGAGCCCAGCAGGCCCAGCTCCTGCTCCCAGTTTGATCACAAAAGGGCTGCCGAGTAACCAGCAGGCAGAGCTTCCGACAGGACTGCAGCCCAAGCCTCACGTTCTCTCCCGCTGAACTCCCAAAACAGAGCTCCCACAGGTTGCCCAGAAAGCACTCGACTCAGGACCCCATCCGGCACTGAAGGGCCAGCATCCACCTGGGTGCCCACCCCCCATGGGGTACAAGCTGCCCTCCTGCTCAGGAAGCAGCCACACCCATGGATTGAGGAGTAACTATTTTAGAACCTAAGGACCAGAAGGAACAGCCTGGGAAGGGAAGGCCCTGGTGACCATGGTGCCCTGGTTCCCACTAGGCCGTGTCTGCCACCTGAGCAAGGCCCCACCCACTGTGCTGCTTGGTATCCTTGACGGTGTGTGCCTGGCACCACTCCAGACACTTTCTGGCTCTTAAACGTAAAAAACAGGCTGTGACCCAGGGAGAATGCAGTGAGGCTGTGTAGGTGACCGCTCCACAGCTCTGGGAAGCCCAGGGCAGCAGGGAAAGTGGCCTGAGAAGGGCCCGCGGATGCCCACTCAGACGCATGGTTTGAATTCTTTAGACAGCGTCTCCAGGTGACAGAGGGTAACACAACAGCGTAATCACCCTCTTAACAATCGAGGAAGCAGGAAAACTCAGAGCCGGGAGGAGGCACTGAGGAGCATCCGGAGGTTAAAGGAGACACAACTGTCAGTGGCAAGAAGAGACTGTGTCCCTAACAGACAGGGACACAGGTGCGGAGGCCAAGTGGCAGGTCTCACATGCTGGGGTGGAGGCTCCACAAGTTACCAAGCATGTGTCCCTTCCTATAAACGGGGTCCCTGAAAATGTGCAGATGGTCTAGCTGGAAGGGGCCCGGGTCAAAGTGCAGAACTCCTGTGCGTGGTGACAGTGCCTGGTGAAAACCCTCGATTGCTGGGTTGCCCCTGTATTTCTGCAGGTGCAACTACGTCAGACTCCCTGGGGCTGTTGGACAGCCCGGACACAGAGCCCCCAGGCCACACCCAGTGATCACACCAGCACTGCTGAGGAGGCTGCCGGGGACAGAATCCACGCGGTCAACCTCAGAGAGAGAGCAGTGGACCGGGGAGAGCCCACATTTGTCCACATGGTCAGGTCCCTGGAATCCAGCTGCCACTGCCCCAAACCCAGAAACAGCCTCGGCCACTCACGCAGGTGCAGCACATGGACACGATGAGGAGGGACTCCAGGACGCCGGCCACGCCCACAATCCACGTCAGGCGCAGGAAGAGGATCACGCCGAGGATGTTCTGCAGGCAGGGCAGGTAGACGCCGATGAAGGTGCCCATGCCTGGGTTCTGAGAGAGAAAACAGCGGTTCCGGGGAGGCCAACCTCAGCACCTTCTCCGGGGACCCCTCCTCTGGGAGCCCTGGCTACACCCTCAGGCCCCAGACAGAGGTCCCAGGAGCAGGAGGACAAGGAAAGGAATCGACGAGGCCAGAAAGCTTCAGCTGCCTGGACCTGGGAAGATGGTTGAGGGGAACCACACCCAGAATGAATGGACGCTCCCGGAGATTCCAGAGCAGGACCCTGGCTGCCTGGGAGCAGGATGGGCTTCTGGGAGAGACCAGACCCACATCATTGCCAGGAGCAGCCGGCTGGGCCTCCCTCCTTTGTGAGGGCAAGGGCAGGACAGTGAGAAAGTCTGGGAGAAGATGGGAGCAAGAGGCTCCAGGCTCCATGCATCACGACTGCAGCCGCAGGTTCCAGACCCTCAGGAGACCACAATATGAGAAGTGAGGGTCATGGAGGATGAGACGCCATGCTCCCTAAAACCACAGAAGGCACAGGACACCAACTCCAGGTAGATATCAGCTATGACTCAACCCACATGGAGGAGGAGATCAGGGCACCATCAAGAGCTCACAGAACTGGCCACCTTGGCACACTCCTTCCCCCACGCCCACAACCACAGATACAGAAACAGGGCTGGGTACTGCTGGACACAGGTAGCTGCGGGACAGACGGTGCCGGGAGGCGCCTGGCGGAAATGTCTGCTCTGATCCTGGAAAGACTCTGGGATGAGCACACTGGCCCAGAGAACAGGGTGGCGACATGGCCCACCACAAAGGACAGATAAGGCCCTCCTGGTCTGTGACCTGGGATGGCAGCCAGAGTGACCACACAGTCAGGTAGCACACTTGGGATTTCAGGACATCTGGGTGCAAAGACAAGATGCTGTTTCATGGAGAAAATATCCTGAATTTAAAAGAAAAACACACCTGAGCAGCTTTCCTGTGAATGATGAGGCTGGTGGAAAACAAGGACACAGCCCAGCCCCAGGGAGGTGGCTGGAGGGCAAACGCCTGAGGAGAAGAGGCAGATGGGCTCCTCGGGTGAAAGTGAAGCTGCTGACAGACAGGAACACCTGCTACTAGGTGCAGGCAGCCCACAGAGCTCCCAGATTCGAGGGCCCTGGGGACAATGAGCTGAGAGCAGCGGGGAGTGGGAGCCAGGGTCTGAAAGCCTGTCCTGAGCTCAGCTCCTGGCCAGCACACCCGCCCAAGCCGCCCACCCACGGGATAACCGTGCTTTTTGTGTAAATAAAGGGATTTATGTGTCTTACACACAGGTGGGCACATATCAATTGTATAAAAATGAGGATGGAAATGCAGTGACAACCATCCTGGACAAACTGCCAGCTTCTATTTTATAATCTCAGTGAACATATGAAGAGATCAATAAACCGCCACAGAAGGCTAAGCAAACACTGCAGCCAGAGCAGCTGGGACTCCAGGCCTCACGTGGGGCCCGCCCATCCAGAGCCAGTTCTGTGCCCAGAGGCTGACATGGTCCTGAGTCACCCTGGAAGGGCACAGCGGCCTTCAGTTCTCTCATAAAAGGCAGCTTTGAAGGATCACCCCACGGGCTCCGAGGCCCTGGAGATGAGGCCTTGGGGGAGCACACACCCATCCCTGGGAACAAGCTCCTGTGTCAGGTTGGTGAGAGGGACAATAAGGGGCAGCCCCCACCTCCCTTCCCAGGGGACCTACACTCAGTCCTAAGCGGGGCGACTAGATTCATCCCAGCTGAAACCTGCCCACCTGGCTACACAGTCCTGCTGAGGGTCACGGGGTGGCCGTCCCTCCCGTGACTGAAACCCAATCCTGTTCTAGATCCCAACCTGGCAGTAGGTGCAAACCACAGACTTGTTCAGATCACATCTCAACAAAACCTTAACAAGGGGTCTGGCTGCATTTCTGCCTGTGCCAGGAGGACATCTGTGACCGCAAGGCTGCACCACGCAGCCTAAAAGGAGCTGCAGCGCAGGCGGAGGCCCAGGTGGTGCCACACGCTGAGGCTGAGGGTCGGTTACAGCAACATTTGGGCCCAGATCTCTGCGGAAAGCATGTTTCCCTGAGCAGACGGATGGCTCTCTGAAACACCAGCTCCAGCAGACAGAGGGACAGACGTGTGCCGTGTGCTCGGACAGCTGGGCTCCTGCAGTGGAGCCACAGGCAGTGCCCAGAGCATTCATCCGAAGCTATAACCTTCCACATAGCATCATCTGGGGTCAGTGCCCCCTGTCCTTTGCCTTGGAGGAGGGGGGTGGTTCCATGAACAGCCAAGGTGGCCACAGGCTCCCAAGGAGCCAGGAAAATCACGGCAGGGGGACTAGGAAAAGTGCATCCAGACATACCTCTGCTGCCGAGGCCACAGAGGCCACGTCTCATGTCCCATGTCCCCCTCTACTACTCGCGTCCTGAACAAGCAGCTCTTCTGGAACACAAGGAGCCAATGCCCTCGAGTGTCAGGAAACGCGTATTACTCCTGCTGGGTTTACAATCCGAGGGCCGAGAGAAGAGGCCTTGGCGTGGAGCCCAAGGGGACCAAGGTCAGGCCAGACACAGGCACGGAGAGGCACTGGGAGGGGGAGTGAGCGAGGCCATGTGGACACTGGCTCCCGGCACCTCCGCCCCAGCACTGGCCCAACGGGCAGGTGGACACGGCTGGGGAAGAGATGGGCAGAAGGGCAGCTGTTGAGCCCCCTCCCACTCTGCCCCAGCTCAGCACCGTGGGGTCATCTAACCGGCAGAACACGCAGGAGTGCCCGACAGCCTCTGTGCTGCTCGGCAGGCCACAGCCCCATTCGCAAGCCCTTCCCTTCAGGAATCAGTGTCCCTCCCATGGTGTTCTCAGAGGGGGAGGGAGAATCACCATTTAAAATGGAGAAAAGCCGATTTGCACCCTTTTGCGAGCCACCTGCAGGAAAAGTGCACGGAAGGGAACTATTGCCGAGACTTGGCAAACGCCCTTCCTGTCCGTTTCAGAGGCGGGAAGAGAGACGGCCCGCCAGGACCTCTGGAAGCTGCGGCCTGCACTGTGGGGATGCCTCTGGTGGTTACATTATTTCTAACTTTTAATTTGAATCTTTGATTTTAAAGTAACACATACTTATTGCAAGAGAATCTAAAAAAAAGAAAGGGAAGTGAGAAGAAACGAATAATCACTCGTCATTCTTCCATAGAAAGACCCTCAGTTGTGGCTTCATCTGCACCCATAGACCAGTGAACATCGTCCTAAGCAGTGAAAACTGCGTTTGGCTGTTCTGTCCTGGAACCACGCACAACCCACCAGCCCCCACGGGGTGTCTGCATGGATCTTACACATTCTCCCCAAGAACCTCTTTCTGCACGAGTCCTCATGGCGGCAGCTCACCTCATTTTTTAGGATAGATTCCTAGAAATAGTCCCTAAGAAATAAAATTCCTAGGAAAATGGTAAGAGACCAACTGTCCCATCACTGAAAAACCGAGGGGAGGAGAGGAGGCCCTGAGGGGTCCTGGGAGGTCTGGGGGGGCACAGGGGCTGGTACCTTGACCTCGCGCCTCCGGCTGTCCTCGGCCTCCTCGTGCTCCACCACGCCCTGGCTCAGGTTGGTGTAGTTGGCCAACTTGTTGAGGAGCGAGGACACCATGGGGTTACTGTCCATTTCCTCCTGTTTGGAACCAAGATATGAAATAAGTCACCCAGATTCCAAAATAAAACACTCACAAACCGGCCAGGTCAGCCACCAGCAGGGATCCTGCCGTGTGGACACTCCCGTGAGCCTATTTCCAGGGCCATCTGGAGCCCAGCTCGGCCCTGGTCCTGAAGCCACAAATCTAAAATGCGCCAGCCAGCCCCAGTCACAACAGGTCTGAAGCCAGGGGTCAGGGGCCAGAGGTCAGGCTCCAGGACACGTTGAGCAGGGCCACCCACCCAGCGAGGGAGATCAGGGTTTCCAAGATGGCCCAGGATTCAGCCTCTCTAAGCCCCTCACAGGGAGGTGCTGGCCCAGGGGGCACAGGGTGTAAGGGCTGTGGGACAAGGGCGGCCCCCAGCTCCCCCGACACGCGGTGTCCAGTCAGGCGGCCCAGCCCCTCGGTCCCCTCTTAGACAGGAGGTCACGAGACCACGACCTCTTTACTTATCCAAGTTACAGCTACTGCACTGACCCCTGCTTTTTGCAAGAGAAAGTGTAACTTACCTCAAAAAGTGCCATGTTCTTTCCTTCAAAAAAACTCTCTCGCTCCATGTCGCCATTGTTAATGATGGGGCTGCTTTCTCTCGACTGTCCATCTCCTGCTGGGAAACAGCTCGGGTCAGTTCCAGGAGCTGATAGGGGGTGGAGGCAACAGGGAACCAGGGGAGCAGCAGGCCAGGGGCTGGGGCGGGGTTCCAGGAACAGATGGGAACCCACAGCTGAGCCGAGCACAGGGCATTGTGGACAGAGTGGGCGCTGATGAGGGCGTGGGGCTCTGAGAGCCGCATGTGGCCAGTCTTCCTTCTTTGGGAACACAGACGGGCAGGTGACCTGCCAACACCACACTCTGCCGGAGACCCCCACCCAGCGAGGCTACAAGGGTCCCAGCCCCCTGCTCTGGCTACTGAGAAGTGAGGCGCCAGGACAGGACAGTGACCGCAGCACCAGGATGCTGCCAGGCCAGGCATCCTGTGTCTCCCTCAGCACGGGTCCTGAGAGGCCCAGGGCAGGATCGAGCTGCTGTCCGCCATGGAGGTGCGACAGGCCAGAGCCCAGGTGACCCTCAACCAATACAACCAACGAACCATGGAGCCACTCAGCAGCCAGGGAAAGTCCCTGGCAAACAGAGGGGAGCGAGGGTCCCATCCCTGCCAACCCGAAACCCAGGCAAGAAAGGCAGTGCAGGTGAATCAGATCCCTGTGTCCCCCCCCACAAGACCCCTGTGTTCCC
>PVJC01015069.1:0-35571 GCA_004026665.1 Murina feae
AATATTACAAGGAGTAGTACATATGTCTCTTTTTTTTCCTCCTCTACCCCAACGGGGGCGGGGCGGGGGGGTTCTTGATTAAAATTTTGGTCTATATGGAGCAACAAAAATTTTCATAGAACGCAAAAATAGTATTGTAATATATTTTTAAAAATTTCAACGTAAGTACAATTTACAAATATAATAAATAAAAAATTATGTATAGTATTATTTTATTCTTTGGCATATTTCTCATTTGAGTGAATTTTTTTTTTAGTAGGTTGCTGTTGCTGTTTAAAAGGTCATGAAATTTTTCACAAGAATTTGTTAAATTATATTTCACACATAAAATGGCTTTCAAAGTCTCAACACTTCATTGTGATTTTTTTGATGTCCACACTTTATTTACCGTAAAAAAAAACGCATTCAGTTGCAGCATTAGTTCCTGGTAAGGACAGCGTGTTATTATTTTAATTTTAATTTTAATCCTATGTTTCTTTCTAAATAATAACAATCCTAACTTGTATTATTTTTCCTCTAATTTGCCATAACGTAAACCGAAAGTGTCGCTTTCAAGGCCGGCACTAGACTTTTTGCCGCCACTATAAAATATAAATAATACGAGTACTGTCTGCTAAATTCAAGAAAATTTATGTATTTATAAAATAAGTAAATAAATTACTTACCTAAATTATCTGAATAGCTGATTTGTAATGACATCGCTTGTTTAACTAGCTTACTAGCTCGCAGTACGATGTGTATCGTCTGAGAGACAGTTCCAAAATGTTTTCGTCGTTGTCAATCCCAAAAAATGCCATTGTTCATTAAGTCCAAACAATGGTGGTTGAATTCTAACAACTGACCAGCAATGCGAACTTTGATAAGCAGTTCTCGATAAGCAGTTCTCAACAATTATTTGTTATTATTAAAGTTTAACATTATAAAATTAACAAAATAAACTCATATCCTGGCTAAATAGCCACATGGCCGCCGAAAACCGTATATTCCCTTCCCGTTCTCCCGCCGTTCCCTAGCTTGTCGTGCATTCTTTCCAAAAATCGGGACTTTTTTAAAACGCCGCGGGACGCGGGACAAATTGTTAAAAATCGGGACTGTCCCGCCAAAAGCGGGACGTCTGGTCACCTTATCCAAGTCCTGCCCAGTCGGGCCCTCCTCCGCGCCCTAAGCACCCCCTTAGAGGATAGGTCCCTCCCTCCGTCCCTCCTCCATGGAGGCCATCTGAAGAAGTCCTCACAGAGAAGAAAGGGGGAGAGGAGGCCAGAAAAAAAGCCTAGTAGCCCAACCGGTTTGGTTCACTGGATAGAGCATGGGCCCTGGACCAAAGGGTCCCGGGTTTGATTCCGGTCAAGGCCACGCACCTTGGTTGCAGGCTCCTCCCCGGGCCCTGGTCGGGGCGTGTGCAGGAGGCAACTCATCAATATGTTTCTCTCACATCAACATTTCTCCCTGTCTTTCCCTCTCTCTTCCGCTCTCTCTAAAAATAAAAGAAAAAAAGCCAGATATCCCTGTGAGAAGCTGCTGCTAGCCTCCCGGGGGCGGGAGGGGGGGCGGCTCTGCAGGAGAAGCAGCAGGAGTGGGGAGCCCGGCCCCCCTCGCTGGGATGGAGCACCAGCAGGAAGGTGGCGTTGGCGGCGGGTGGGCGGGAGGCGCTTGGAGTCTGATTTCTATCACAAACTCCCATCCGCAACTGGCAGCGGCCACTGAGCGAGCACCTGCTGAAGGTTGGGGGGGGGGGGTAAAGCTGTGAGGCCGGCACCAGGGCATGGACCCTACTGTCCAGGTGAGACAGGTGAGGCCCGGACAAGGCAATGGACACGCAGACGTGGCTCCACGAAGGTCAGACAGCGGAGCGACGCCTGGAGTGGGTCTTTAGAAGCACGTCTGTCTGAGCTAATAACACCCAAGGGGCGGGAGGAGAGAGAAAGAGAGAACTGATGGAGAGAGGATAGGAGAGAGGGTAGGAGAAAGGGAAGGAGAAAGGGAAGGACAGAGAGAAATGGGGACAAAGAGGGAAAGAGCAAAGGAAAAGGATTAGGACAACCCCCTGCGGCTACCACCAGCCATGGTGCAGCAACGGCAGAGTAAATGGAAATTAGGTGCTGCAAGGAGCCGCCAGAGGTGGGGGCTTTGAGGGTGCCAGGCTTGCCCCTGAGGGCTCTAGCTGTGGCTGGGGGATCCCTAAGAGCTGAAGAGGGCTCAGTACCCCACTCCATTGCTGCCCACTTTTCACCACTGTGGCTGGTTGCATGGTGCTTGCCCTCCTTCTCCCCCCACTCCCTCCCATCCTGGGCCTTCCCATCAAGCTTCAGAGCCAGGGAGCACTCGCCACAGCTGGGCAGTGCCGCCCTCCACCCAGCTCAGGGCTGGGTCCCCAGGGACCCAGCTGGACCCAGAGTTGGGAGGAAAGTCTGGCAGGTCACTTCCCCTCTCTGGGTGTTTCCAAGATGGTTGACTATTTCCCAGGTGATTCTGTTTCTGGGGCTTTCATGGTATCTGGTCCCAGCTGAGCGCTGTGGTACCATCTGGAGAGCACTGATTCTGGAGTCCATAGAGGGGTTCACATCCTGACTCCCATCCATTTATGAAGCACCTACTGTGTGCCACACATTGGTCCAGAAGCCAGAAATGCTAGCCCTGGACAATTCCTCATGCAGATGAGCCTTGGTTTCCCCATCTGTAAAACGGGCCGGTGAGGGCGGGCGAGGCACAGATGGGGCCATTTAAGGGAATTCCTCCCTGAGACGGATCACAGCCCGGGTGTCTTCCTGCCAGGGCTCTGCAGTCGGACAGACCTGGGCTCAAAGCCAGGCTCTGCCACTTGCCGCTTGCCTCACCCTGTGGGAGCCCTGAGATAGTCTGGCACCAGGGTGGCGCTCCATCTGCGTTAGGTGGGGGGCCAGCCCCAGCCTCCCCCTCCTTCCCCACTGATGAGGATGCAGGCTTGGGCCCTTGGAGACTAAATCTTTCTTCAAGGCCCCCAGACTGAAGGGGTGAAGAGAAGATGGTGACGCGGAGCTTCCCCCACCCCCATCTTCCGCTCCAAAATCTCCTTATTATCCTCCACAGGGGCCCAGCTTCTCCCAGCTGCCAGAGCCTCAGACCAGGATGCCCTTCCCTTCTTTTTCCCCTCCCTTCCCCCTCCCTCCCCTTCCCTTGACTCCCCACGCCTGTCTCCCAGCATCCGGGGGGCCTGCCAATCGGACATGCCCCTCTACAGGCCATTCCCCTGCCTCCAGGGCCAGTCCTGTCTCCTTAGGGGAGGACGGCTTCTCCTGTGATGAGA
Source organism: Murina feae (assembly GCA_004026665.1). NCBI lineage: Eukaryota > Metazoa > Chordata > Mammalia > Chiroptera > Vespertilionidae > Murina > Murina feae. The sequence continues at coordinate 3,284 of PVJC01015069.1, forward strand.
AGGCAGTCCCTGGCCCGAGAGGCCAGCACGCTGTTGCGTGTGGCTGTCCGCCCCTAGCCCCCTTCCCCCAGATGCCACAGCTCCCCCTGCACCTTCTCACCTGCTCCTCCGGAAATCCACTCAAATTCCTCCAGGGGCCCGGGAGCCTCTGGCTTCACTGTTGATTTCTCACAAGTGATTATTGGTGGCAGAATTTGTCACCTGCACAATGAAAGGAAAATGAACCTTTCATCAGAGCCAGCCTTCAGGGGCTGGGGAGGGGAGGGGCGGGGAGGGAAAGCACGTTCCTGTGGCTGCTCTATGCCAGGCCTGGGCAGACAGGTCCATTTCAAGCCCCTTTGGAGCAGAGAAACTGGGGCACCGACTGCGTGAGGAAATTGCCCGAGGTCCCACAGCAGCCAAGGGCCAGTGCTGGGCAGGGAGCCCAGCTGTGCCCACTCAGCAGCCGGTACTGCTGGCAAGGTGGCTCTCACGGGTTCAAGTCACAGGAATCGGTGCCGCAGGTGGCCCTCCATCTCTCAGACAGAGACAGAGCCTGCGGAGGGGCCATGACTCGCCAAGGACACACAGGGAGGCCTCACGGGCGGAGACTAGACTGCCGGCCCTTCCTCTGACCAGGGATGAAGACGTGAGACGGGTGGGACTCTCGGGACCAAAGTCCCCCAACCCGCCCCCTTCCTCCCCCTCCTCCCTCAGAACCATGGTCATTGTAACGCCAGCTCTGACAACCTGCCCACCCTGAGCCTCAGTTTCCCCACTTCTTGTCCACGGTGAGGGCTGCTGACAGGCCTCGAGGAGGTGCCTGCTGCCCCGCCTCCCCCTCCAAGGCGGCCTCCGGTGGGGGGTTCTGTCTCTCAGCCCCCCTCGGCTCGCCGTCTGCCTCCTCCACCTCCACCTTGGCAGGCTTCCCGCACTGCTGCTCACCCCCCACCCCCAGGGCTCCCGCTGCTCAGTGCTAAGAAGATGATCAAAACCCCAGCTGCCAACCCTGGAGGGGAGAGAGGCGACAGAGAGCGGCCTCGCTGACGCTTCATCTTGGCTGCATAGCTCATGGCCCCCTGTCTTCCCGGCCTCCCCCACTGGCCTGCAGCCACCCGCCTTCTCCCGCTCCAACCCCCAACCTCCTCCAGGACCTCAACTCCTTCCTGACCCCCTTTCACACCCTCGGGCCCGGCTGGTTCCCGAGCCCCCTGTCTAGTCCTCCATCCCCAGAGCCCTCCAGCCCCTCAGCCCCCTCCAGTTCTCCCCCACCTCCTCCCCTGGTCACCCCAAAGTCCTGCAGCCCTTTCCTGCCTCATGTATAGGTTCCTGAGGCTGGTCCAATAGGGGGTGGGCAGAGCAGGGGGGAAGGGTGGAGGTCTAGGCACTGTTTGCCCACCTGCCACCCCACAGGACCAGGGGCTCTGAGCCACACTGCAGTGGGCAGCCGTGGTACCATCCCGCCCGCTGTCCAGTCAAAAGGCCACCGTCCTCTCCCCACCCTGAGGGACAGGCACCCTCCTGCACCGGGCTGGCTGCACCTTGTGGGGACCCATCACCACATACACACACACACACACACACACACACACCTCTGCACACATGCACCGCTGAGCCGGGACCTCTAAACACACCGTAAAGGCCCCAGCCACAGCTGGCTTTCAGGGGCCAGGTGGGCAGAGCGCTGGGGACAGACAGACAAGGCCTGTGACAAGGCCCTTGTCATACCCTAAGAAATTCTGCCTCTGAGTCCTCCTCTGCTGCCCCCAAACAGGCTGCCTTCCTCTCCTGGTTCTCATTCATCGTCCTGCCTCTGCCAGGAGCACCCTCTCCAATGCTCCTTCCCCATCATCAGAAGCCACCTCCTCCAGGAAGCCCACCCCACACGTTCTGCACGGTACCCAGGAGGGCTTTGGACCCAGGATGGTCTGGGTTCTCTCCCTGTTTCTGGGAGAGAAGTTGCTCCGCTTCTCTGAACCTTGTGTGTTAGCTATGCGTCAAAATGGATTCTTAATGTCAAAGTCCCTGGCACATAGTAGGTGCTCAACAAACCCTGAAGCACACACCTCTTCCCCCATGAAGGACCATCTATCCTCTCTTTTCTCCTGGATGTGGCTGTGACTCTCCATTGGGCCACCTTGTCTGTCAGCCCCTCCTTGACCCTAGGTGCACCTGCTAAGCATTTCGGTCTGTCCTCCCCCGACCCTCTCCATGGCTTCCTCAGAAAAGCCCACTAACCTGGGTTTCTTTGTGGTTAAAAGGGGATAATAATGCTGACCCAGAATTGATATAAAAATTAAATGAAAACTTGGAGGCCACCATTATTCTTGGGCGTATTGTTGAGACCCCTTTGGCCCCGTAGAGCTCAGCCTGTCCATCAAGTGGGCACTTTCGGAGTCTCCCACACCAAGAACCTGGGGAGGGGGCCTGAGAGCCCGTGTGGGGGTGAGGTTGACCTGACTGAGGTTGGGGAGCAGCAACCACCCCAGCCAGGGCCCCAGTGCCCTCTGGCCCTGTGCCCCCTGTCCACTCGTCACCCTGCTCCGCCCTCCTCACCTCCCTCCACCCCGGAGGCCTGCAGCCGCTCTGCCCCCACCTCGCGCCCTCCCACCTTTCTCCTCTCATTTCTCTTTGGAATCACTTCTCCAAAAGTTCATTTCGAAAGAAATCGATTTTCGAGCTGCTTGGAGATGCAATTTGGTTTTTCATTTTGAAGAAATGATGGTTAAGGAAAAGTTTTGAGACTTAATCACTGCGGAAGGCCATGGAAATGAAGGATCCCTCTGCCCTTGGCCAGAGGCCGTGGGGCCTGAGTGCATCTCCATCTGAGACAGCAGAAAACAGGAGTGCGCAGGAAGGCACAGGTACCCGACACACACGGACACACCACATGGACACACACATGGACACACCACATGCACACGCACACACGCACGTGTGTCACTGGGCCTCCAATCCATTCTTTTGCATCTGGAGGATTTCTAAGATTTTTCTCTGAAGACGCAGATTCCTCTGGGAAGGCACAATGTCTGAAACTCTAAGGCGGGAACCCCTAAATTCCTTGGATCTGGGGCCAACCCCTCTGCTATCTCAATGCCTTTTGAGATCCATGCCTCCAGCCCTGGGGCCCGCGCTCGCACAGCCCAGGTGCAGCGGGCAGGAGAGCCCCCTTCACTGTCCTACCGGTGTTGAAGGGGGAAGGGATGAAAGGCTTCATGAGACAAGAGACGGCAGAAGGGAGGAGAGGACCCAGGTCGCTGGCTCCCTCACAGCGTGTAAAAGGCCACAGCCCAACCCAAGGAGACCTGGGTCCTGACCCTGTGCCACCACTGCGCTGCCCTGGGGTGGGAGATGGGTTTACAGCCCCTCCTGTGGCCTCAGCACCCTCACAATGGAGCTGGGGTCAGCAAGGGGCTGTGCATGGTGAGGGGCAGAGCCCGACCAGTGGGTGGACAGGCAGCTCTGCCCTGGACTCCCCCAACAGAGACGGACAGCAGAGAGGCACCAGCCCATGAGGCACAGCCCTGGGGACCAACCAGGCCCTCGGCCCAGATTCCCAGCACCTGCCCCAGTTTGGCGGACGGCCTACTTCTGTTCAAGGATGCTTGGAGGTTCCTGAGAAGCCCCTAGGGGCCCTGCCCAACACCCCTCCACCCCTCCACCCCCACTCCCCGGCTTCAACTCAATCCTACACCCACACACTCACTTCCAGCTTGGCACAAGGTGAGCCCTGGCATGGGATCCCCTTCATGGACCTTCCTCCTGGTGCATCAGACCCCTCAGCCCCTCCCCCATTTCTCATCTGAGAATCATTGGGCATTTGGGGGGCACCGATGGCTGTGGGACCCTGCAGGACCCACATGTCAACCGCCCTGTGTTTACACCCCATTCTCACCACAGCCAGCTCACTCTGCCGACTTTCTCCTGCTCAGAGCAGGCCTGGCTCACCCCCTTCAGGGCGGGGCTGTGTCCAGAGGAATTAAGCTCAGCTTTTAGTCTCTAAATAAAAACCTGAAACTGGTGTCAGTGAGCAGCGCTGAGCGGGAGGACATTCTGGCCTGAGCAGGGCGCAGACCCGGAGAGGAAGGGCTGTGGAGAGGTCAGTGGCTCAGGGCTCCTGCCAGGAGAGAAGCTCTGTGGGTTCCGAGGAGCCCTGCGCCCTGCCCAAGGGGACGGGGTGCACAGCACCTGGCAGCCTCAGGTGTTTCCAGTGCGGGTGCTGCCAGGCAGGGAGGGGAGTGGGCAACAAGGGCTTCCTTGGGAAGGACACAGGGACAGGGAGGAGCCGCCAGCACTGATCTGTGACCTCTGACCCTGCCAGGGCACACTGTCCAGCTGATGTCCATGAGTCAGAGTCCATGGAGACAGACCCCAGGAGTGGGTCAAAGGACCCGATGCTGCAGTGAAATCCCACGTGGACCGTGTTCATGGACTGAGTTCTTCTAACCGGGGTCAAGCAGAACCGAGTCCAAACCAGGAGGGAGGCAGGGCCCCGGGATTTAGTTCCTGGAAACTCCACCTGAATTTGAGGCCTTCATCCACCCTCCTGCTGCCCAGTGTGCAGCTCTGTGAGCAGCAGGTGCTGGGCAGCTGCAGGGGACACGGCAGCCTCACGGGGGGCAGAGGGGACGGTGGACACTCCAGGCCCAGAAGGCTGAGCAAATGCCCACGCCTGACGCAGCCTTGCTGGGAAGCAAGGCCTCTCCCACCCTCCCTGGGATTGCACTCCGTGGGGTCTGCCTGTGTGTGTGACAACAGAGCCCCCAGTCCCGCCATCAGCACTAATTACTCCAATCAGCTCCACGGGGGGCGGGGAGAAGGGGCGGCTCTGGCACCCACCTCACCAGTCACAGCGACAGAAGTGCCAATTATCCTGGTGGCAGCTCTGCCACTCCAGGTGGAGAGGGCCTGTGGGAGGTGCAGGCAGACAGCATTCTCCCTCTCTCCTCGCCCCAGAAGCCCCTTTCCCTCCTCATCAGGACTCTTTCCCTCTTGAAGCCTGAGAGTCAGGAATTCAGGACTCCGCCTCCCCGGAGCTGTGTGACTGCAAGTAAGCGCTTCTGTCTGGGCTCCCCGCTTAAACCAGGGGGTGGCGTTTCCCCCGCTCCCTTCCAGCTGCACCGCCCTGCAAACCCTCCCGCCAGCAGTGTCAGAGTCCACCTGTGCCCTGGGGTTCAGGCTGCTCCCCCACCAACCCTCTCTCCTCCAAATCCTCCTCCCCTCTTCTCCATCCACCCTCACCTCCTGCCTCCTCTCTCTCTCCCCTCTCCTTCTCTGTCCCTTTCCTCCCCCCTTCTTCTTCCACCCCTGCCCCCACCCCAGCCGCCTCCTCTCTCCCTGTCAATTAGGTGCTCTGGAAGATGCTCAGAGAGCCTGTCAGGGCACCCAGCTGGAAAATTGGGTGTCTGGAGCTGCCTTGAATCCTAATGCCCGGCCCTGCGCTCCTCCTCCCTCATTCCTACTTCTGTTGGCAGCACAGGACAAAGGGCACTGGGGGTGACCCCAGTCCCTCTGCTGCTCTCCGTCCTCCCAGGCCTGCAGGCTCCTCTCACTGCCCTGAATGGAAGCAAGACCCCCAACCCCCACGCCTAAGCTGCACCATCCCCTTCCCTTGAGCTCTGGCTATGAACGAAATTCAAAGCTTGGAAGATAGGGCACCGGGCTGTGTCCTGGCCAGGCCCCCTCTCTGTGCCTCAGTTTGCCCATCTGTAAAATGAGGCTCCACCTGTGTAGCCACCAGCTGAGGCTGTGTAGCCTCCAGACATTTCAGTGTTTCATCCAGAGCTGCTATGGTTCGGTCCATACTTGATCATGTACCTGGTCATGTTTTATTTTGTTTTTACGACAAATGCCTTTGGGCCAGGCCGAGTGCCAGTTGCTGCAGACCCTTCACCTGCGCTATGGCTGAAGCCGCCTCATTCATCTCTGCTCCTGCCTGGCCCCTGATGAAGACTGCGTCCCTGTCCCTCTGGCCCTGGGCTCTGTGACTCTGAGCTGGCAGCCAGGAAGGCCAGTGGGCACTTAGGTAATGCAAGCCCCACCTCTGCCTCCTCCCAGGTTGCCCGAGGAGGGTGCCTCCAACTGAAACTGAAGGAGGCGGCCCCTGTCCTCCACCTGCTCCCATCTAAGCCCCCAGCCTTAGGGCCCAGCTCGGGTTCAGGGCCTCAGACCTGGTACATATCACAAGCTGGCAAGGCTCAAAGACACTGTCAATTCACCCAACTCAATAGTCTGCTGTAATCATTACTTTTTGTGACTCTGTTTTAATTACCCAGGTGATAACCCCAGTAAGCAGCCTCTTAGGGTCCCGCAGCTGGTGGAGCCGACACAGGACACAGAGGACCTCCTGTCAGTCCAGACTCCGGCCATCTGGGGGGAAGAATCAACATCAAGTACCTACTGTGTGCCAAGTGCATGCTGGGACTTGTTCCAGTCTACAAGCAAGCAAATGGAAAAGTCAATCATTTCAGAGTGGCCAGTTGGGAAGGGTATAAAACAGTGAGAGGATAATGACTGGGAGCAGGGCCACATGCAAGGGCTCTGAGAAGACACCTTGAGGGAGGTGCCACGGAGATGAGGCCTGAATGAGAAGCAGCCCATGTGAAAGGTTAGGGGCAAGTCATTCCAGATGGAGGGAGGCAAGTGCAAAGGCCTTGGGGTGGAACGCATGGCCGCAGCTAGAGCAGAGGGTGGTCAGGGATACCGTGCCAGCCAGATGTGGCTGACCTGGTTACCCTGAAAGCTGTTGGTAATGCATCTAAGCACAGCCAACAGCCACTGGGGGGTGAAGCACGCAAGAAATGTGTTCTATTGTTCCTTTAAAGTGTTCTCCATACACCCGGCTGGGTGATGCAGTTGTTTGGAGAATATTCCCATACACCAAAAAGTTTGTGGGCTTTTATTCCCAGTCAGGGCACATACCTAGGTTGCAGGTTTGATCTCTAGTCAGGGCACATACTGGAGGCAACTGATTGATGTTTTCTTTCTCATATTGATGTCTCTCTTTTTTTCTCTCTCTCTCCCTCCCCGCTTCTTTTCTCTCTCTCTCTCTCTCTCTCTCTCTCTCTCTCTCTCTCTCTCTCTCTCTCTCCCTTCCTCTTTCAAATCAATAAGCATATCCTGGGTGAGGATTTGAAAATAATTAATAAAATGGTCTCGATACTCTGGCTGCAGGTGTGTTGAGGATGGGTGTGTTGAGGATGGGTTGTTGAGGATGGGTGGTTGAGGATGGGTGTGTTGAGGATGGGTTGTTGAGGACGGGTGTGTTGAGGATGGGTTGTTGAGGATGGGTGTGTTGAGGATGGGTGTGTTGAGGATGGGGTGGCAAAAATAGAAGCTGTAAGGCCAGTGATACAGACAAGAGATGCTGGTGGCCTAGGCACCGTGGCAGTGGGGAGAGAAGTGGTTCTGGAGACAGTGTGTCCCTGGGGTGAGGTCTGTTGAACCTGCCCACCCATGAGAGCAGGACACACCCTCCTAGGACCCTCTGCCCCTGGACATTTCCTTTGCCCTCCACTCCATCCTTGGTTTCTTTTCATTCTGTCTCTCCACCACAGGCCTGTTCCCCTTGCATCCATCCTGCCCACAGGCAGTCCGTCCTTCGCAGCTCTATCCAGGCAGGGAAGCGGGCCTTGGGGCCTCGGAGAGGAGAGGAGCGGAGCCCTCCCGGAGTCCAATCCAACAGAGGCCCATCTAAACTACGACGGGACTCCCCCCACAGCAAAGATTAGCCCAGCTGCTCTCTGCCCTGCACCGTATTCTGCTAAGAGTGTCTGTTACCGGTTCAGCCTTGAGTCACGTGACCAAAGTTGTCCCTTCTATGACTTGAGCCCAGGGGATGTCAGGTTCCAGGAAAGGATGCAGCACAGTCAGTGAAGGAAAAGGCAAGGCATGCAGGGGGAGAGGATTTGCAAACAGGACTGAGTTACAAGCCAATGAGACGAAAAGAGACAGCCTAGGAGAGAAATGGGCAAACGCCAGGAACAGGCATTCCACCCAAGAGGATGTCCAAAGGGTCAGTAAAGATACGAAATAGCGCTCGACTTCACTCTCAGAGAAATGCGCCGCAAATCCCAGGGATTTCCAGTACACCCCGGCCAGAGAGGGTGAAACGACACTGCCAGACCGTCAGGGGTTGGCGAGGATTTAGTACAACCGGCACCTTCATGCACTGAGGGTGGGGGGAGGGGGGTGGCAATGTAAACGGTGCGATCGCTGGGAACTCTTTGGTCGCGTCTGGTAAAGCTGAACTGACACACACCCGGGGCCTGAGCGATTTGCTCCTCGTACATCCCGGCAGGAATGCGTCCGCGCGCTCACCAAGAGGCACGGGAAAGGATGTGCGCACCGGCTCTGTCTGTCAAGTGTCAGATTAGACACCACCCAAATGCCCATCAACGGCTGAATGAATGAATAGTGGTGACCTGTTTCAGCGCAACGAGGACAAACGACTGGAACACTTAGTGCGAAGGACTCTCTCACGCACGCTGCTGAGGGAAGGAAGCCAGACACAAATGGATCCGCGCGGCAGGATCCCTCTGGCCACGTGAAGTCCGAAGCAGGGGCCACGTGGGAGAGCCGCCACCTGGTGGGCAGCCCTTGCTGAGAGGGCCCGGGGCCCGGGCGGCACTGGTCCTGCTCTGGTTCTTCCTCTGGGTCGGCGGCGGCGTGGAGGGTGCGCTCACTTTGTGGAACATCCATCATCTTGATCTGTGTCCTTCCTCTGTGCCTGCACATTGTCACTGACGTCAAATATATTAGCATTAAACATATCAGCGAACACCACCAGCGTCTTTGGAATAAGAAGTATGTCCGCTCCCCCGCCCGCACGACTGTGGAGCCAGAACTTCCTCGATGCAACTGCAAAGCTAATTGGATTGTTTTTTTGTTTTGTTTTCTTTTCAACACAAATGGGTTTCTACGGCATCTAATTGGGCTGTTGTCTTCCATCGAACACAGCATGTGAACCATGGCACTGCTGGCATCTCAGGCTGGGTCACCCTGCAGCGGGACCAGCGCACCCCGGCCTCTGCTCGCCAGTGTTTCCCCCGGGGCGACAACCAGGAAGGTCTTCAAGTGTTGCAAATGTCCCCCGGGGGTTGGACCGCCAGGTAAGGCAGGCCACCCAGCTAAGATGCGTTGTCTGGGATAGTTCTTCCTGTAAAGAAATTACCTGTTGTTTATCCGAAATGCACATTTGCCCAGGAGTCCTTCGTGTTCACTGAGTGTCTCGCAGCCGACCTGGGCGACAAGATCCTGACGAGTTGAAAACCAACAAGGTGTCTTGGGCATGAGGTTCCGTCTCGGACATGAGGTTCCCTCTCGGGCATGAGGCCGCTCGATGCAGTGGCTCCGCAGCGTTTCACAGCGTGGACGTGGCCCCATGTAAGCCTCCCCTTCCTTCCCCTTCCGAGGGTCACCTGCTTGCTGTCCATCTAGAGGTTTTTTGCTGCGAGTGACCGGAACCCCTACTCAGATCCCTGTTCTGTGCGGCAGGAAGCGCGGCGGGAGCTTTGAGTCCAGCCTCTTCCCTCGTTCTGTTCGTCCCCATCTCACTGGGTCACCTCCCAGCCAGCTGTGCCCAGGGGCTCCCAGCTGAGCCGCCTCCCCTCCACTTTCCCTGATGGTTCCCTGGCCAGTCACATGCCCACTGCTGGCCTATCACTGGCAGGGGCGTGGTCACCCGTAGACCAATCAGGAGCACCCTCGGTGTTGGCTGTTCTCACGCCCTGGAGCTCGGTGTGGACACTACGGCAATGGGGGTTGAGGGACAAGCAGAGAGCTCTTCCAAATCAGATGGGGGCTCCCTCCACACCCCGCCCGTGGAAGCTTGTCAGCAACCCCCTTTGCTCTTAAGACCCAAAACTCACCCTGGGCCTGCTCCCATCCCCGTGCCAGCTCTCTGCCTCCCCACTGGTTTTCTCCCTCCTCCTCAAACAGGTCAAACCCCACGCTGCCTCAGGGCCTTTGCACCTGCTGTTCCCTGTTTCCAGATCAGCATCCTGGCCTTCTTATCAGCCAGGTCCCTGCTCAGACATCGCCACTGCAGGTGGGCCTCCCCGGAGCACCCCACGGAATTCAGCCTCATCTCTCCACCCTGGGACCTCCTTCCCCAGTGTTGGCAGAGGCCAAATTACCTTATGTAGCTGACCTTGTCCACAGCCAGGAAATCCAAATGCTTGGAAAACATCCCCCCGCCCTTATTTTTTACCCATTTGGCAGCAAACTTGACCCAAATTGATGTGAGGCTATTTAGTCTGTTTACCTCCCTACTGCGCCTATGTATGCCACTTGCTGAAGGAATATTAATGTGTTTCATTAGCAGGTGGCCTTGGGCTGGGCTCCTCAAAAGCAGAGCCAGAGCAAGGAGCTGGGTGCAGGTGGTCTATTTGGTAGGTGGTGCCAGGAAGCAGGAGGCGGGACTGGCCAGACTGAGACAAATATAGGGACAAGCGGAAACAAGTGTCATTGTCAAGGTCACTGTAAAGGACAGTGGGGCGATGAGGTGGGAGGTGGGCTCCTCTGGGACCTGTGAGCGGCCAGGAGTGCCCTCCTGGAGGACCAGGGGCTGCTGAGCATTTACCCACCTGCCCCTGTGCCCTACCAGCAGAGGGTTCCCCAGGCGCAGCGTCCCAGCTGCAGGCGAGGCGAGTCACTGTCTGCACGAGGCTGAAATCAGAAGTGGGCGGAAGGCCCCGAGGAGTCTGCATCCGGGCACCCCCAGACACTGTGGGAGAAGAACACACCTGGGGCGTACGCACCAGATTACCTTTCTAACATCCGGAACACATCTGGCCCCGAGGGCTTCGGGTTCCTGGGCTAAAACGGCTGGGTTAGAGGAGACACGTTGGAAAATCTTGTGAAGGGCCCTTTGGAATGGCTGTATGCATTTCCCACTCCCTCTGACCATGTGTGAGCATGTCCCAGCTACGCCCGCACACTACCAGCCGATGCGGTGGCTAAGTGGTACGAGTAAGGGCAGGCACTACAGCATGTGCTCTGTACCAGGCACTGCTCTAAGCATTTCTCATAACAGCGCTACGGACGAATAATGTTTTTTCCCCAGCCATTTTGTCGGGCGAGGAAACACCTGAGAAAGGCATTGGGCACTTGGGTTACATCATCCAAGTTTCTACAGCTGGTAAGTCCAGGCAGGAGCCAACACACCTGGGATATGAGCCACAGTGTTACTCTGTCTTTAAGGACATCATAATCTGTTCATTCTCACCAATCTGGTGAGGGAAGAGTGACTGTTCACCGTCTTATTTTGTATTTCTCTATTAGCATTTCATCCGTTAGGACGAGGCATGGGCACAAATAACAGAGACCCTATGCCAAAAGTTTACTGCTCAAGTCAAAGCTCCAGGCTTGTAGTCCAGAACAGGCACAGCAGCTCTACTCGATGGTGTCAGTGTCCAAGCGCCTTCCCCTGCCATTTTGCCTCATGTGATCTCTGCTCCTGAGATCTCCTCACAGTCCAGTATGGCTGCTGGAGACCCAACAATCACGTCCTACCTTCAAACCACAGGAAGGAAGAAGAAACAAAAGTAAGTGAAATAAAGCACTCCCGCCAGCTTCCTTTTCATAAATCTGCTACTTCTCATTGTCCAGAACGTGGGCACATGGCCTTGATACCATTGTAACTAGACGGTTATCCTGTATAATAAAAGGGTAATATGCAAATTAACCCCAACAGCAGAACAACTGGGAATGACTGGTCACTATGACACACACTGACCACCAGGGGTCAGACGCTCAATGCAAGAGCTGCCCCCTGGCGGTCAGTGCGCTCTGACAGGGGGAGCTCTGCTCAGCCACAAGCCAGGCTGATGGCTGCCAGCACAGTGATGGCAGTGGGAGCCTCTGCCACCTCCTAAGCAACTCTAAGGATGTCTGACTGCAGCTTAGGCCTGCTCCCCGCTGGCAAGTGGACATTCCCCGAGGGGTCCCGGTCTGCCAGAGGAATGTCTGACTGCCAGCTTAGGCTCAATCCCCCGGGAAGAGGACCTAAGCCAGCAGGTGGACATCCCCTGAGGGATTCCAGACTTTGAGAGGGCACAGGCCAGGCTGAGGGACCGCCCGCCCCCCCCCCCAGGAGTGCACAAATTTTTGTGCACTGGGCCTCTAGTTCATCAATAGAAAAGGAGCAAAAAGGAGGTCAGACATTATAGACCTGTCATTTGGGTAGCTTCCCCAGGAATTTCACTCTCCCCAGGGAACCACCAGCCCATTCCCTGAAGATTACTGGGGGAAGGGACTGGACAAAGAGAAGGATGGACAAAGGGGGAAATGTGCAGTGAAGTTGGGGTGACTGGGGAAGGTGCCTGTCAGTCGCACCTGGGAAGATAGGTCATTGGCCAGAATGGGTGGGGCTACTGCAAGCCCATGAGAATCTGGGAATGCATAATCCCCTAGAGCAGCGGTTCTCAACCTGTGGGTCGTGACCCCTTTAGGGGTTGAACGACCCTTTCACGGGGGTCGCCTAAGACCATCCTGCATATCAGATATTTACATTATGATTCATAACAGTAGCAGCATTACAGTTAGGAAGCAGCCACGAAAATAAGTTTATGGCTGGGTCACAACATGAGGAATCGGAAGGTTGAGAACCACCGCCCTAGACAAAGAAATTCTCTCTTGTTGTTCTTGGCTCTTGGCTTTCCTGGTTTCTTCGCATTTGCCTGTGTGTCCTCCATCGACACATGGCCCTGCAGACCCCACAGGCAATGGACTGATGGACTGTGCAGGGAACACCAGCCTGATGCTGGATTGGGCGCTGCTCCACTGTGGAGAGAAAACGCTGGACACCGACTCTGACTCCAGCCTATGGAAGCCACGGCTACCGCTCTGCTGTGACTGGACTAAGGGAAGCGGGACCTTGGACACTTAGAAATGCAATTCCACGCAAATAAAAATCATCCTCCCATGCGAGTCTCTGCAAGGTCTTTTTCTCTGGGTGGCGCAAGAATTCCACTCCTGCTAGCAGGGCGGGGGGGCTCTCCCCATGGGGCCTCCCACAGGTGGGAGGCTGGGCATATCACCTAAGAATTACCTTTCACTCTTTTTATTATCGTTATTGCATGGATGGTCCTTTTCCTCATCTCAGTGATGCTTCTTGTGGGGAGCTCACTTCTTCCCAAAATGACCTGTAATAAGAGTGCTTGGCTGGAAGGATTTGTCTCAGAATCGAATGGGAGACACCGTCCTGGGTCCAGCTCAGCACCCAGCTCATCTGAGGTGCCAGCGCGTATCAGCTCCCTCCCCACCCCCCCGCCCATGCCAGGGGTTGTCCAATGTAGGTGTGTCTCAGACGCCCCTGGAGTGCTAAGAACTCAGAGGCCCAGGGACGTGGAAAGACAGGGTCTGGGCCTTTGTGGTTTGACCAAGGTGCCCGGGGGAGAACGATGCCCACTGACTGAATTTAAAGTCTGCCCTGCACTAGGCTGTCACTCCCTCCCTCTTTGCTGTCTGGAGCAGCCCACACGTGGCTGGTCTCTCCTCCATCCAGCAGCCCCACATACATCTTGAAGAGGCGAACCCTGAGTTTCCTCACCTGTCCCTTAGGTGACAAGCTTTCCAGACTCTTCCACATGGTCTCGTTCTCAGAAAACGATGCGTCAATCTCCCTCCCAGAATAGCCTCCTTGAATCGACCACGGGCTCTCGGGTGGGTCTGGGTCGTACAGAACAACGTGGAACCCTCCCCTCCCACAGCCTGGACCCTGTGCTCTCCTGATGTGTCCCAGGGCTGCCATCAGCCGTGGACGCAGCTCTGTCCCTCCATGAGCTGACACTGAGCCGGAACCTTCCACGGTGCCCTGGAGTGGGAGTCACATGGACGGTGGCTATCTGCACATGGCTGCAAGTAACACAAAACCCGCTCTGAGTTCAAGCAAAAGAGACCTCATCTCCCAGGAGAAGGCGGAAGCAGGCAGGTCCCGGCCCAGTGCCATCCTGAGCTCCACGCTTCTCCAGCACCAGTTCTGTCCTCTCCCCACGGGGCCTTCCCAGCCTGTCAACTTTACTCCGCGGAGCCCTCGTTGCCACAAGGCTGCAGTGGTCCGGGCATCTGGGTCCCAATTAGACATGACAGGGCACCCAGAGGGAGACTGAGTTCCCTGGAAGGGCAGGCAGGGTTCCCGTCCTTGGGTGACATGGCCCTTCCTGAACCAATCCCTGGCCGGGGGGCGGGGGGGACCACCAGGATTGGCTCAGCCCAATCCACATTGCTCCGAAGGCTGGGGATGGAGCGGTCGGTGAGCTGTGTGTTGGTGGAGAGGGCCCTCCATCCTAAACAAAATGAGGGTTCTTCTAGGAAAGGTAAGGGAGGAAATGGAGGTTCAGCAGGTGCAAAGGCCCAGGGACCTGACTGGCAGAAGTCCCAGCCCAGCCCGGCTGAAGGAGGCAGAGAGATTGTTTAATCTGATGAGGGCACAGCCAGCAGCATGCCCACCAAGGTCCCTCTGCTGCAAGGAGAGTGACAGGCTCATAACCGAGGCCGGGAGCCATGGCCTAGACTCCAGGCGGAATGGCGTACACGGGGAGGACCCGTCAGATCCAGGCTGGGGTTCAAGGTGAAGTCGATAGGACAGACGCGCTGCAACCTCGGATGTGGGAGTGAGGGGGCAGCTCAGGAATAAGGACCTAACGTGTTGGCCGGAGCCCTGGCCAGTGTGGCTCAGCTGGCTGGGCATCTTCCTTTGCACCGAGGGCCTGCAGGTCCATTCCCGGGCAGGGCACATGCTTGGGTTGTGGGCTCCATCCCCAGGTGGGGGGCCTGCAGGAGGCAGCAGATGGATGTCTTGCTCTCGCATGGGTGCTTCTCTCTTTCCCTTCCTCTCTCTCTAAAAATAAAATATCTTTTCTTAAAAAAACGAAATCAGGAAGGCTTAAAACAACAACAATAATAATAATGACAAAATAATACAGTGTTGGCTTGAGCAGCTGAGCGGCACCGCTCATGTAGGAAGCAGGAGGTTGGGGGGCGCTGCTGGGGGTGCCTAGGCTGGTTATGGCCCTGAGAGTCATCAGCCTACGAATGGCAAGTGGAGCCCTGGGACTTGGGAACGTGCCTCCAATAGGAAATGAGTGAGTGGCGTGTCTGTGCAGCCATGCTCTCCCTCGTTCTGCAGGAGCCCACGGGAGACCAGGTAGATATTAAGGCCACACAGGAGGGGTCTGACTTCAGAAGCATTGAAAATACAATCCTGGTCCGTCCCCACCTAACCAGGTGCAGCTGGGGAGGGGAGGAGGGCGTTGAGAGAACTCCCAAGTCTGGGCCTCGGAGAGGATTGGGAGATGCCAGTCTGGTGCTCAGCACGCCCGGCTCTGCCCTGCCCGGGCCTGGTCCTTCCCTGGCCAGCAGCCGCCAGCTCCTACCCCACCACGCCCCAGCACCCTCCCCTTCCTTTGGTCCCACCCCAGGTTTCTCTGCCTCCTCTCTTCAGAGCATAGCTGCCCCAGCACAGCCTCTCCGGGGTCTGTTTCTTTTGGACAAAGCATAGGCTTCCATCGCTGTGCCCACAGCTGTCACGCCCTCCTTCATGCAGCTAATGTTCTGGGCAGCCTCCCTGGACCAGCCTCTGGTAGGATGCCTCTCAACCCTCAGATCTTCAATGCCTGCCCCCAGCTCGTTGCGGCTCCATTTTACAGAGGTGGAAACTGAGGCTCTGGAGTTCCGATGGCAGTTCCAAGGCTCAGTGCCTGACCAGCATACTTCTTCCCTTTGCAGAGGAATCCCCATAGCCTGGCCTGGGACATGTCATCGTCAATTGGGGGTGTTGGAGGGCAGCCAGAGGCAAGAGCATGAGCCGTGGGAGTCTGGCCTTGCCTATGCTAAGCGACATGTGTTGAGCCTCCGTTCCCTTGGTCTGTGCTCTGGGGAGCAGAATGACTGCAATGATCTCACTTATCAATGACCGTACTGCAAAGACCTAGCTCAGGGCGCTGCTGTGGGGCCTCGATGGCTGGCACTGTGTGCAAGCACAGGGCTGACACACAGTAGGTGATTTGTCCCTAAGTGAGGTCCTCCAGGGCAGGAGCCACAGTCCTCTCCCTTCCTCCCCTCAGGCAGCAGAGCAGCCACAGCCGGCCTGGCACAGTGACACCTCAGGGATCAACTGTGGGAAGACAACTGCCAACTGTCAACAGGGGGGCACTGGTGGGGAGACTTCTACCCTTCGGTCCTAAAGCCGGGACAGCCCTTAGGCCAGAAGGACCAGGGCAAGGGGGGGTACGCATGGACCAAAAACAGGGTCAGCACTGACAATACCACCACCCGAGAAGCGGAGGGATGAGTCAAATAAACAGAAATAAGGAAAGGGCTTATGACAAGGACCGCCGTGAATCCTGCGCGCAGTCTGGATGCTCCTCAAGAAAGCCAGTGGAGAGCGTGCTCGTCCATGTTTGATGGTCGGACGAGGCTTTTGGAATGGCACTCGCTGCAGAGGCTGGCCATGCGGTGTGCCTGGTTACACTCCAGCGTTTAATCCTCACCCGAGGGATGGGAAGGGAACTTTGTAAAGAGTTAGGGGATGGCCACACCCAGGCAGCTCCCCACACCCGGGGCCCCCATCGCCAGTGTGCCAGTGCCCAAGGCTCCGGTTCCGCCTCAGCATCTCTCAGCTCCCAAGAGACAAAGGCTATGTCGCCTTCAGGCTTCTCCACTGCAGCTGCCAGCCGCCCGGGGCCGTGCTCCTGATGGCGTACCGGAGTGAGACCCGAGGAAAACCTTTCGGGCTGCGGGGTTCCGTTAATCGGCAAAGGAGAAAAGAAGACATAGGTTTGCCGGGGTCGCTGAAAAAGGCCTCAGAGGGAGGTCACGCCCCAAACACAAACTGACCTTCTGACCACCTGACCCCCACTCCCTTACCTTTCCTCAGAAGCCATTTGTCCCCCTCCCTCCCCGCCCTGCACTCCCCCCAACTTGAGGGCCTTTATCTGCTTTCAGCTCTGCTCAAGCACATAAAAGCAAAACCATTTTCTCACCCAACACCATCGCTAGAGCCTTTTCTTCCACCAGTGGGCCCCTCCCCTCCCCACCTACCCACTCTATGCCCACCCCCACCCCACCCCCATCCCCCGGCCATACTCCATGGGGCTTCATTCACCCTGAGCCCGTCCCACCCTAAAGCTCACTTGGCCTGAGCAAGATCACCCAGGGCGGCTCAGAACTGCACGTTCAAAGAGTCAACAGCTATTGGTCAAGCTGACAAACCTTTAGGACAACTTCCTGCCTTGACGAAGACACCTTCACAATGACCTAGGGCCCATCAAACTTCTCAGTCTTGAACTCTGGTGGGGTTGCTGCTTTTTTCTGCTTTTCCTTTCATTAGCGTTTATTTTGTGCTGGATTTACGCCAGGGCCATAAGTTTTTGTTTCCCCCGTTTCTCCTGGGGTGTCTTTTCCTTCTGTGCAGCCCCCGCTTCTGGTGTAGGAACCAGCTGCTCCTTTTCAGTAGGATCCTCTCCATGCGGCGGGGAGAGCTTGTGTGGGTTAGCCCACCCGTGAGCTCTGTACGTGCTGCGCTGCATCTCGGGAGCTGTGTTCACCAGGATGAGCTCAATGACCGGAGAACTTACATCTAAACCTTTAGGGTCGGCATGGCTCTCTGCATTTTTAAGCAAGTGCAGCAAAAAGTCAGCGCTCTGTGGGCCACCGACCCTGCGTCCAGCCACTGCTTGGCCTGGCCACACCTACCAACCACTCCATCCCTGTAACCACAGAACAGCACACGTTGCTTCTGTAAAGGGATCTCCTTCAGATACTTGGTGGCTTTTCAAATATTCACGCCTTCGATGGGCAGGGCAGTTCCATGAGCGTTCTTTTTTTTTTTTTAATATTTTATTGATTTTTCACAGAGAGGAAGAGAGAGGGATAGAGAGTTAGAAACATTGATGAGAGAGAAACATCCATCAGCTGCCTCCTGCACACTCCCCACTGGGGATGTGCCCGCAACCAAGGTACATGCCCTTGACCGGAATCAAACCCGGGACCCTTGAGTCCGCAGACCGACGCTCTATCCACTGAGCCAAACCGGTCAGGGCTCCATGAGCGTTCTTAAAGTGGACACGAGGACTTGAGCCTCGAGATTTGCATGGTTTTGTGGGTTTCCTGAGCCAAGTGAGTAGCAAACCATTTTCAGAGGTCAGCTCTGGCACTTTCTGGAAGAGCTCAACACTTTTGAACGTGGTGGTCCCATGAAAGTGAGCCCCTATTCCCTAGCCCACAGCACCCCCTTCTCACCTTAGCGCTACCATATAACACAGTGTAAGGGGTCTCCTGTGCATACAGAGTCCCCCAACCCCCATGTCCGAGCTCTGCCCACACCTGCCCCACACACCTACCCCTGAGCTATCTCTCACGCCAGGGATGCCCACACGGGTGGCATAGTCTGCCCTTGGGAGGACAGACCCTGGAAGCAGGCCTCGAGCGAACTAGGCAGACACTCCCGGGGTCCCAGGTCTTGTGCTCAGGGTAAGGTCTAGAAGTGGAGAGGCACCAGGCCTACACATGGGGGTACTTCAGATTCATCCTCCTGTGGGAGGAGCTGGGAGCTAGAGGGCTCAAAGCATGCACAGTTCAGGGTAGGACCCCCTCTTGACCCTGGTCCCATCTGCCTTCTCCGCTTCCTGTCTCTGGGGCCCTAATGGAAATATTGCAAGACCTAGCCTCCATCTTGCCAGTCCCTATGCTCCCTGGGACCTGGGAAGGCTCTCAGGCATGACAGTAAAAAGCCAGGAAAAGTCCTTGGCAAGTGGAATGGGGAAACTGAGACAGATAACAGATTCACCAGCAGCCTGACTCACCAGCCTTCTTCTCCCTTGCAGGACCGCTCCCTTAAGCATTAAGCGCTCAGGAAAACGAGGCTCTGCTTAGCATCAAGTAATCCTAGGAACAAAGCCTTCGGTCTTTTTGACCAGAGACAGAGTTTTGGTCAAACTAGAGATAACATCTAGGCCTCATTTGTGTTTTAACTTCAGGCCCAAAAAAGGGGGAAAAAAATCAGACAAAACGGACACCATGGCTGACATCAGATGCAATGACCTATGAACTCCCTATCCTAGTGCTGACCACTCTGTAGAGACCACCATTCTGACCCTATATGCTCATTTGATTAATCAGCATATTAAAAGGACACACCTGGAAGGTTGATGAATATTCTATTGAGATCATCCCCTTACACCTCCCCTAAATACCTGCCTTTAGAAAACAGATAAAAACCCTTAAGGCAAAGGACCCAGTACATGCTCTCTTTCTATAGAACATGCCCACCTTCCTTTTGGGGGCATGTATCCTTACTTTCTTTCTCCTAAGCTCTAAGGGTCCCCATGAGACTTGCAACCAGGGGAGCAGCAGGCAGCAACAGCTCATCCTAGGCTCCCCCTTGAACCTGTCTCTAAGGATCCTTCTTTTGCCTCTGTAACTTGTTTCCTGAGCCCACGCAGCCTAGCTGGCTCACTTCTCTTCTTCCGCCTCCATGACTTGTCCTCTAAAAGGCCAGGGCAGCTCTCTGAGCAGCCTGCTCAAGCTTTTTTTTTTTTTTTGAGTGGACTTTCGTGCACGCTAAATAAACTTCCTCTTGCATTGGGGTTCTTAGGCCTGAATTCTTTCTTTGATGAACTCAAGAACCGAGAGTCGATATCGTTGATAACACCTCTATTTTCTGGCCTTGATTCTCCTCATAGTTCAATGAAAGACCTGTGAGATAGCTCAGAAGTGACCAGGATTTTAACAGCAAGAATTAGAGTTGGGAGTCAAGTGGGGAGGGGTTCCATCCCAGCCTGCAGTTCGTTGATGAGCTGTGGGAGCTCCCAGGGGATTCCTGTGTCTGATCCTGTTTGCCAAAATGTAAAACAGCTGAAGCACCTACTTGACAAGCTTGCTATGGGAATTCAATGCAACCTGGTCTGAGTGATCAATGGGAGGGACTGGCTCACCCTTGGCAGGGTGCCTGCTGGCACTGTGGAGGCCAGAAAGCTATCGAACCACCTGCCAAGACCTCTGGGAGCTGAGGGTCAGAGGTGGCTTCAGTTCAGCAGATCCCTCTTGGGAGAGGAGTGGAAGGAGGCAATGAGGCAGCCAGTTTGCCCCCGAGGAGGAACCCTCAGCCCATCACCAACTTCCAGGTCATGGATTCAGCTGCGGTGGAGCTGGCACCAGCAGCCTGAGGCCCCTTAATGAAGACGGGACAGCGGCCTCCTGGGTGGCCCAGGTCTGCACTGCTACTTTGAAGGTCAGACTGGGAAGCACAAGTTTGAGTCTGGGTCTTCAGCCTTCCCAGTAATCCTGACACCTCGGGTTTCTTGTTCGGAATCCCTTCCCTGCTTGCATTGTCTGCAGAGCATTCTGTCCTGGGCCCAGGACAAAGGTTACAAACCCACAGCTATGGTGCCTAGCAAAGAGAGGGGCGGGGAGGGACAGAAACATCCTTTGCAAATAGAGGGTGGGGACAGACATATTGTTTGCAAAAGCAGAAAGAGAAAGGGGTAGGTGGGCGAATTTTCTCCCCTGGACCATTCCAGATTCTGGTAGCTGTGTAAACAACGGGTGGGGAGGTTGCTGAAGAGGCCATCAGGAAAAGGCCAGGCCGGAAAGTTAGGACAGGACAGCGTCTCCGTCCCACGTCTCCACCCTGTCACTGTGTATGCTCCCTCACACATGATCTTGCCTTCGCTGGGCAGGAACCCAGAGGACCGAAGACAACCTGGCAGAGGTGGGTGACAGCTACTTGCACCCGAGAAAGGAGATCTGGGCCAGGGCCTCAGTTAAGAGGGGACCTGAGCCGGTGGAAGAGGCAGCGTTGGCCCTGAGGACAGAGGATATACACATAGCAGGCCTGGGCCCCAGGCCAGAGAGGCAGCCCCAGACCACGCCTGGAGGTTGGGCCGTGAAGATTAAGTCACAGAACCCTCCAGGCTGGATTGAAGAAAGAAGCTGAGGAGACCTGAGCGAACCACCACCGAGGGCTTCCGGGGCAGGGGCCCTGCCATCCGGGGCTCACATGTAGGAACGTCATGGAAACCGACGGGCATGCAGGGGAGGATGGTCAGAGAGCTAGGAGCCTGAGGAGGAGATGGCAGCTGAGCTCTCAGGACAGCCAGGCTGGAGAGTGACCGGGACATCAAAGGAGCAATGGGGATCGTGAAAGCGGGAGCCCAGAACCTTCGCCCCCAGCTCACACCTGGCAGCAGGTGTCCTCTCTTACAGGTAGAGAGCCCTCAGAAGGAGGTCCGTGTGGGCTGGGCCCTGATCCACGTGGAAGTGGCTACAAATGAGGAGGCTAAACAAGAAGAGCTGCGGATGGGGACCTGTTATCGAGGGAAACAGGGCAAGTTGGGGCCAAGAGACAGTGCAGACCCAGCAATGAGTTCTCCAGCCCCACAGTCTGGAAACTTGTGAGGGAAACACCTCGGCTGCTGTGAATCACTTTAAGGGCCCGGACAAGGAGCGGAATATGAGGGCTTTCCCACAAGAAAGAGCGAGGAGGCGTGCGTCCTCACAACCACCGGAGGGGAGGCTCGGGCAGGGCAAGGAGAAGGCAGCTGGGCAGGTGGCCCAGAGCCCAAGCCAGGCTGGGGGACCCAGGGGCTGCCCCAGCTCCAGGCCCGAGATGATAAAGCTTGTGAGATTCCAGTACCTGCTCCTCTGCCCCCGCCCCCCAACTTGCTCCTCTTTGGGGGCCCCTCAAGAAGCTTTACCATAGGCCTCACCAACTCCCAGGGAGGGATAGGGACCAGGAAAGCCCTATGAAACAGGACTCTGACCCAGGGTCCAAGTGGCAAATGCCACGCTGGGACCTCACCCACAGAGGACCCACCCAGTGCCAGGGAGGCCTCCACGTACCCTTCCCAGAGCCCGAGGCTGAAGGCAAGGGCTTCCCGCACGCAGACCTCGTGGCCATTGGCGTCAGGGATCCAAGAAATGGATGGGCTCTGCCTATTGGGGAGACAAGGAGGCTGGGCTTGGGGGTGGGCGCTGGGCTGCACCTGAGCAAAGGCCTGAGGTCCCGGGATGAAAACCCTCGGAACCCCAAGTGGCATCGCTTGTCCCTGAGGAGGACCGGGTCGGGGCTTCATAGCTGTGGGTGCAGCCCAAAGAGACCAGCAAGGCCTAGGCATGGGGTGCAGTTAAGGGCTGGGAGGCTGCCCCCGGCTTCCCACAGCATGAGGACCTTACGGGACCCTGGGCTGGAGAACCCAGGTCGGAATTGGCAGCACCAAGGTGTGAAGGAGC
The DNA here is from genome assembly GCA_004026665.1 of Murina feae. Lineage (NCBI taxonomy): Eukaryota > Metazoa > Chordata > Mammalia > Chiroptera > Vespertilionidae > Murina > Murina feae. The sequence goes on from PVJC01015069.1 coordinate 25,496, forward strand.
AAGACCCCGCATGGTCCTTCTAAGGGCCCTTGTCCTAAGGACCTCATGTCAGGTCCTACAGAAGGACAGATTTGCAACTATGTCATACTTACCATGGTGGGGACCCACACGCCGGCCGAGGGCAAGGCAGCGGGTGGGGTGGCTAAGGGGGGGCCTGGGACAGCCGAGTGGCAGGCCTGGGATGACAGAACATGTGAGATTCCAGTACCCGCTCCTCCATCCCCTCCCTGCCCTGCCCTCCCACCTCTCCCCGCCATGGTGCCAGTTCACAGGAACCCTCCCGCAGGAGGAAGCAGTGCATGGACATCTGCAAAAGATCCAGGAAAAGGAGGGGGAGACCGGGGCCCACGCTGCAGACCTCCTGGCTCAGCAGCACTGAGGGGGACTGAGGGCAGGTGGAGGGGCCAGGAGGCCAGCGGGGCGCCAGCCCCAGGCCTTCTCAGAAGCTTCCCCGTAGGCCACGCCAACTCCCAGGGACGGGGAGGGACCAGGAAAGCCCTATGGGCTGGAAGCCACCAGGAAACAGGACTCTGACCCAGGGTCTAAGGTGCAAATGCCACGCTGGGACCTCACTCACAGGGGACCCGCCCAGTGCCAGGGAGGCCTCCTTCCCTCACTCGGGCCTTATGGCCGTTGGAGTCAGGGGTCCAAGAAACGGATGGGGAGGGGCTCTGCCCATTGGGGAGACAAGGAGGCTGGGCTTGGGGGTGGGCGCTGGGCTGCACCTGAGCAAAGGCCTGAGGTCACGGGATGAAAACCGGAGCCCCAAGTGGCATCGCTCGCCCCTGAGGAGGACCGGGTCGGGGCTTCATAGCTGTGGAGAAAAGGGCAGCAGGCCAGGGAAAAGGGGCAGAAAGTGCTAGAAATGGGAGGCATTGGGACTCCAACTTAGGGACCCAGGAGGGGCTGGGGAGGGGGAAAGGGGGGAGGGAGTGACATTCAACACAGACCTTGGCCCCATTGTTTTAAATAAGAAATTTATTGCAAATATAGAAATTGATTCTCTCCATACAGGAATCTTCGAGTTGAGGAAAACAATTTCGTGCCATTCAGTTTAAAAGAGGAATTTGTGAAGAGGGAGAGGCAGATGTCGGGAAGAGAAAATAAATGAACTTACCCCCCTAAAAGAAGAACAGGGGAGGGTTCAGGCCCCCCCGGGAGGAAAGGTCCCACACAGCTAGGGTTCACAGGTTCTGGGCCCAGGCCCGGCCCAGCTCTGCAGGACCCGAATCAGGTGCCACGCCCCAGGGCTGGAGGCTGGGGCTCCTTGAAGGGGAGGGAGGACGGAGGGTGGGAAAACAGACCCCCCTGGCCACTCACTATGCTTGGTCGGTGGGCCAGGGGCAGGGGCAGGAAGGAGCCCAGAATCGCCCCATCCACCCCCTTCTCCTCCCCCCACTGCTCAGCAGCAGTGAGGGGCTCTGATGGGGACACCGGGCCAGCATGAGGGGCGCAGAGTGTGCGTCCTGGTTCTGTCTTAAAGGTGGGGGTACAGGGCCAGGTCCTGGTTCTGTCTTAAAGGTGGGGGTACAGGGCCAGGTCCTGGTTCTGTCTTAAAGGTGGGGGTACAGGGCTGGGTTCTGGTTCTGTCTTAAATGTGGGGGTACAGGGCCAGGTCCTGGTTCTGTCTTAAAGGTGGGGGTACAGGGCCAGGTCCTGGTTCTGTCTTAAAGGTGGGGGTACAGGGCCGGGTGAAGGAAAGCGCAGCAGCTTCTGGGGATGAGCAAAAATCTCAGTGGTGAGGACAGTACTGGAGTCAGGGGAGCCCCAACCTTCACACTACAGCTACCAGACACCCCAGGGCTTCCCCAGGCCCTGCCCACCCATCCCCCACCCCGGAAAGAGGGCCCCACTTTTCCAGGAATAAGGTGTGATGCCGCCGGGTGGTAGGTTCTCTCAGAGGGCAGGGGCAGAGTGTGGGGGTGACCTGGGAGGCACTTCCGGATGCCGGCCACGGCCCAGCCCCTCTCCCTCTAGCCTCACTCCCAGGCGGCCATCGGGCGAGTCCCCTGGCTCAGGCCCTTCAGAGCTTGGCTGCCGATGATCTCCGGTTCGGAGGGGCACCCCAGCCCCTCCTTCCTGCCTCACCCTCGTTTAATCCTCTGCACAGTGTCCACCCCTGGGGAGCATTTGGTGGCTGTCCCTTCACTGCATGTAAGCCCCATTTAAGCTTGGGACCTGTCCCTGCTGTCCCCCACATCCGGCCCCCTTCCTGGCCTCAGTCTGTCCTTACAAGACCCTAGAAGAGGTCCTTCCTTCCTTCCCTTTCCTGTGCCTGTCTCTCCCTCTTAAATGTCCAGGAGCGGGGACAGGGAACGACTTCCAGTTGAGGACAGAGATGCTCGGCCAGGCCCAGACTCCCCTCTGCCTCTCCAGGGCCCTTCAGGTCTTCTCTTCCCACGTGGGTCTCTTCAACACCACCCACCACAGAGAGCCCTTTCCCAGCCTGGACACGGCTGCCTCACCGTCCTCTTGCACTGTCCCCTAAGAGGCCGCAGAGGGAGGAACCCCTCCCAGAACCCCCAGCTAGGGGCTCACCCCAGGAAAGTCACTGGCTCCAACAGAGGGTTGAGGGGCCTGCTGTACCCTTCAGGGGAGAATGGACCCATCGGTGCCATCTCTCAAGAACAGGCACCCAGGCAAGACCCAAAGCAGGGAGGCCTCAGCCAGGAGGTCTGGGGTGCAGCACCCTCATCTCTTCCAGCCAGCCGGTCCCCCAACTCCACCAGGGCGCCCTGCCCAGGCCATGGCCCAGGTCCCCGTTCACCATTACAGACAGGGCTTGGCCAGCCGGACTCTGAGACAGAAGACGCTCATCTATCTTTCTCTCTTTCGTGACTATTTGCTCCCCACCGGGGAGGAGTCACCCTGAGCAGGACACGGGTGCAGGAGAGCCTCCAGGGGGCGCTGCAGTGAGGGCGTGATCCCTGCCCTGGTGCCAGGGCCTGGCCAGGACAGCTGAGGGATCAGGCTGGCAGGGAACCCCAGAGGCCCGGGTCTGAGAAACTATTCTGCCCCAGAGATTGGTGTGGCCTTGCGGTGAAGGCCGGCTCACCTCCTCGGGGGGCAAGACCCTCACTGTTAGGATGGAAACTGTCCTTACTGCTCCCGGAAATGCCGGTCTGAGGTCTCCTAGATCATCTTGGACCAGGAATGACGGGGCGTGGCAAAGAGAGGCTCCTGCTGCCAGCACCCTGGGGGGGGGGGAGGGGGGCAGCTCCATCTCCGGTGCTGCCAGGCCAACCTCTGGCCCCAGTTCTCCGGTTCCTCCCAGGGGTTTTCCCTCAGGGCCCCAAACCTCCCCACAAAGCCGTCCACGAAGCCCCTAGCTCTTGGCCTCCTGTCCTCCGCGGTGCCACTGACCCTGCACCCCACCTGGTCCCTCTGTCTTTGGGGGTCCTGACTGCTCCATCTGCAAAATGGGAGCAAGTGGGACAGGGGAGAGGCCTCCCCACGCTCCCTTTCCCGGGGTTGCCCCTCTCCGGCAGGGAGGACAAATGGGAAGGGACCGTGGACATGAGAGACGGAGGGAGGGGAGGTGGCACTTGTGAGCCCCAAGTTCGGAAAGACGGGATGCGGTGTGGGCAAGGGCGGTGTTTGGGTGGCACCTGGTTTGGGTCTTTTGCAGAGCTGGTCCTCCCCGGGTGTCAAGAGCTGCTTGTCAGATCACAATAGAGGGGGTGTGGGAGAAGGGGGGCGGCGGGGAGGGGGGCAGGGGAGTCTGGACAAACCGGCACATACACGACAGATGTTTGCTCAGAAAAATACAGGAAAATTGTCATGCAAATATAACAGGGAATCTGCTTTCTCACACCGCTGGCTCCCCGCCTACTTGCTGTCCTCAGTTTTGCCAGTTGGTGTGAGGAGGGGTTGGGGGCAGGTGTGAGGAGGTGTGTGGGGGGGGTGTCTTCCTGCATATTCATGCTGGCCCCTCCCTTCCACTCCCAGAACAGTCCTTTCTTTGTAAATGTCACCCCAAAGTGAGCCCGGGCTTGGTCCGTCCCCCAGTGGGTGTGAGAGAGGCTTTCAGTGGAGCCCCAATCCCCCCTGAACCCCCAATGGCCCCCTGGCAGGGAGGTCGTGGAGCCTCCACGGGGGGGGGGGGCACTGGCTTTGCTGATCAGAGCCCTCCACACAGTACAGGTCTCGGCCCCACCTTCCCCTGCATCACTTCCCAAATACCAAGAAAGCCAATTGGGTGACAAGCCAGAGGCCGGGGTCTCTGGCAGGGGTGTGAGGAGGGCTGAGTGGGCTGCGCCCCGCCCTGAGGTGTGTGCAGAGCCAGGGGGCACGATGGCAGGTGGGCCAGACCTGTCCTCGCTCACCGACCAAAGGCCAAGAGACAGCTGATGACCCCTCAACGCTTGGACAGTGTCCGGGACCCTAGACCTGACCCAGAGCTCACCCCAAGCAGCCCCTAGCTCATGAGCAAGGCAGCTGCCCTCTGGCCCTGCCCTGCCTCGCTGCCCTCACTGGGAGAACCCCCAGGAACCCACCCCCAGGAGCCCAACAGTCCCAACTGCCAGGCTCTGGGTTGCCATGATGACAGAGGCAACCAGGGACAGGGAGAGGCCCCACAAACCCAGCCTGCTCCCCCCGCTGCAAGGGGGGTGCTCACTGTTTGTGCTTTGTTCGATGTTGGGTGGGAGTCAGCTAAGGAGGAGGGGCCATTTCCATATGTCGATGGAAATATAGGGGCCCCTCAGGCCCGGGGGAGGGGCAGCCGGGTGGGGCGGGGTGGGACAGCCTCCTTCCTCCAGGCAGGCTGAGGTGCTGCCCCAAGATCCCATGATGGGGGTCAGACAGGTCGGAGGTCGGGATGGAGGGGCACCTGCCTCCCCGCTGCTCCCAGGCATCACAGTTGGCGGCTGCCCCCCTGGGATGAGCAGGGGTCCTGGGGACCCAGAGAGCTGGGGGTCGGGAGCGAGGCCTGCATCTGCGAGGCGGTGGGAGCTGACCCCCCACACTGCTCAGACCCCACAGGGAGCTCCCAGGCTGCTTGGAAGACACGTGAAGGGGCTGGTGGCACATCCCCGCGCCTCTGCTCGTTTCCTGGGTGCTGACGGGGGCGACGAAGGACCCCCAGCATGATGAACCCCAGCCACAGGCTCTGAGGGCGTGGCCATGGGGCTTTCTAAAAAGAAAAAGCACCCACTGATTCTCATGTCCCTCAGCCCCAGGAGACCACAGCTGGAAAGGGGTGGTGGGTGGATGCAGGATGGGAGCCCCAGGGGTCCCACCGGAGGTCGGGGATAGCACTGGGCTTCTGAGCTGGGGAACTGACTCTAACCTGCCCCGTGACCCTGGGGTTATCACCTCCTTTCCCTGGGCCTCAGTTTCCCCATCTATAAAGGAAGGAGACAACGCCCAATGTCCACCTGGTGCTACATCTCTGGTCCCCCAACAGAGGCCCTCCCTCTACTGCAGGCTCCTTTGCCCCCAAACCTGTCCCTAGGCCCAGAGCCGCAGGCCCCACCTTCTTGGGGCCTCCTCGCCGGCCCGCCCAGCCCCGCACACCCCGGCAGAGTCCCTGGGCAGCACAGTAAAGACGCCTGGTTTCGGTATCTGTGTAAACTTTAAGGAGAACGTGTCTTTGTTTTCCTGTCCCTAGTGTCGGGTGGTGGTTGTTCACAGTCAGGTGGTGGTCAGGTGTGTGCGTGGGTGCGTGCATGTGGGTGTGCGTGTGCGTCCGCTCCTCGGCCTCGGCCCCCGGCACGCCCCTGCCCGGCCGCCCGGGCCCTTCCCCGCGTGCCCCCGCCCTGCCCTCTGGCCTCACCGGGGAGGAGAGGGTCACAGCTTCTGCTGGGCCGAGACCCCCTTCCAGTAGTCGAGGATGTCGTGCAGGTCCTCGTCCTTGGCGAACTGGACCTTCTTGCGCAGGGCGTGGCCCGCGGCCATGTACACCTCCTCCCGGGGGTGCTTCTTGTAGGGCCGGAAGCGCTCCCAGATCTTGTGGGTGCTCTCGGAGGAGTACTCGGGGCTGGACGAGTAGCCCGAGTAGTAGTGTCTGGGCGAGAGCTGTGCATAGGCCGAGTCCCGCTTGGAGCGGGTCAGCGGCTTGAGGAAGGACACACGCTGGCTCAGGCTGTCGGCGCCCTCCTCGTAGTACAGCGCCGGGAAGCTGTGCCGGTGCTCGCTGCAGTGGAAGGCGGGCTTCACCTCCAGGTGGTGCACGCTGCCCCCGCCGCCGCTCCCGCTGCCCCCGCCGCCCCCGCCGCTGCCGCCGCTGCCGCTGCTGCCCGAGGGCACCAGCGGGAGCCGGTCCAGCGGGCTGTTGAGGGGGCTGCTCTTCTCGATGTACTTGGAGTCGCTCTTGGCCAGCCCCGCGGGGGACGGGTGGTCGGGCACGTCCAGGCTGAAGACCTTGGCGCTCTTGACCGAGCCGCTGGAGGAGACGCTGCAGGTCTTGCGGGCCACGGCGGCGTCGGCGCTCAGCTGCCGCTGCAGCGGGTGGTGGGAGCCCTCCTGGAAAGAGGGCGGGAGGAAGCTGGGGAGCTCCAGGGCCCCCAGGCCCCCCAGGGCCCCCGGGGAGGCTGCCGCGGAGGCCGGCGCGGCCGCGGGAAGGGACTGGCACTCGAAGGCCAGCTCGGGGTCCCCGCCGCTGCCGCCACCGGCTATGAAGGAGGCCGCGTCCAGCTTGAGGGCATCGATGCAGTTATTGATGATCTGGTTGACCTTGTCCACCTCCTTGGCGATGGTGGAGATCTCGGTGGCCGAGCCCTGGCTGTTGCCCGCACCCGGGCGGTTACCCTCAGGCTGGGCGGGGCCATCCCCGCCGGTGCCAGTGCCGGTGCCAGTGCCAGTGCCAGTGCCAGTGCTGGTGCCCGTGCCGGTGCTGGTGCCAGTGCGCACCTCCATATAGTTGCCCTTGGTGGCCACCTTGGGCGTGTCCAGCCCGGCCTCCAGGCCCTTGGCAGTGGGCAGCTTCTCCCCGATGATGGACGGGATGGAGGACATGCGGGACACGGGCAGCACCGGGGGCTCGCCCAGCTTCTGGGCGGCGTGGACGATGGAGCCGGCCTCCATGTCGGCCCCGTAGCGCATCTCCAGGATGGTCTTCTTGACCTTGCCCGACTTGCGCTTCTCCTCCTGCAGGCGCCGCTTGCGCAGGCAGTAGTAGACGGCCCCCAGCACGATGACCATGCCGAAGAGGCAGCCCAGGATGGTCATGATGTAGTGGGTGGTGGTGGAGGTGCTGGGCGCCAGGTCCCCCGGGACGGGGTCCCGCGTGGTGAAGGCCAGGCAGGTGTGGTTGAAGCGGCGGCTATTGCGCAGCGAGGTCACGCAGAAGGTGTACTCGGTGTGCGCCCGCAGCCTGTCGAGGGTGACGATCTCCTTCTTGTTCTTGAGCGTCATGACGTCGGAGATGTAGCTGTTGTTGTACTGGACCAGGACGTACATCTTGCTGTAGGGGTGCGGGATGATGACCACCAGGGTGGCCGAGGTGAAGGTGACGTGGTGCAGCTTGATGGCCGGCCCGGCGGACGCGTCCGTGGTGGACGAGGCAGGCGGCTCCACCGACAGGATGTCGTCGGGGTTGAAGCCCGAGTTCTCGTCCGGCTCCCGCTGGGCGTCGGTGGAGTAGGGCGTGGGGTGGCTGGCGGGGCGGGCGGGCAGCGAGCCATTGCGGCACTTGGCCTGGAGCACGGTGATGGCGTTGAGGCTGTGGTAGGGCCGGGGCACCAGCAGCGGGTAGCCGGCGAACTCCCGCGGGGACTCGCACTGCAGGCGGTCGTAGTTCTTGGTGACGTTGTTGAAGACCACGAGCCACGTGAGGAAGCCGTAGAGGTCGCACTCGCAGTTGAAGGGGTTGCCGGCCAGCTCGCACACCATGAGGCTGGCCAGGCTGGCGAAGGTGGCGCCGTCCAGGCGGCTGAGGCGGTTGGAGGACAGGTCGATGCTGATGAGGCTCGGGCACTCGGAGAAGGCCGCGGGCGTCACCACCTCGATGAGGTTGTGCTGCACGAAGAGGAACTGCAGGCGGCCCATGCCGCGCAGCATGCCCTCGGTCAGGTTGCTGAGCCGGTTGTAGCCCAGCTGCAGCACCTGCAGGCTGGCCTGGCCCAGGAAGGCGCCGTCCTCGATGTAGGAGATCTCGTTCTTGGTGAGGTTGAGGTCGGTGAGGTTTCCGAAGCGGTGGAGGGAGGAGTAGAGCACGGCCTTGAGCTTGTTCTCGTTGAGCCGCAGGTCGTGCACCGTGCTGTTGATGTGCTGCGGGATCGTCTCGTAGGGCGGCTGGTTCTGGCTGCAGATGGCCAGCCACACATACCCCTTGTCGCCCTCGATGAGCCAGCAGTCGGCGCGCACGGCGCCCGGCCCGCACACGCACAGCAGCGCGGCCGCGCACAGCCCCAGGCGCAGCATGGCGCCGGCCCAGCTCGCGGGGAGAGGCGCGGGGAGCCTAGCGGCCGGAGGCTGGGGCCGGGGCCAGCAGCACAGTCCTCCCCGGGGCTGCCACCATCTTGGGGGCGACCCCCAGCACGGGGGCCCCAGGTGAGGGAGGCTCCGCCAGAACCAACTGCAGGGCACCCGGGGCTTCCAGCAGGTGCCGGGCACCGCGGCCAGGCCGGGGCCAGGGGTGCTGCGGGCCCCGCAGCCTGCTTCCCCCGAGGCTCTTGCGCTGGGACCGTGCACAGCTCTCAGAGCTTCCTCTCCCGCCTCCTCCTCCTCCTCCTCTTCCTCCTCAGGTTCTGGGCTCAGACGATCCCCACAGAAGGCTGGAGAGCGGCGCTCTGAGGGGGGGCCAGCGAGACAGGGGCAGGGAGGAAGACACCCATCTGCCACCTGGTTCCTGAAAGGCAGCACCGAGAGGGGGTGACAGATCAGTGTGAGGGCTCCGAGTGCAGGCCCCCAGTCCCTCTCCACCCCTCCCGAGGGGACGGGGGCGGGGGGGACGTCGTTGCCAGCAGCACTCTGGGGTCCATTATGTAAAAGGGGGAGTGTGGTGGGCGGCAAGAGGGGGAAGCGGGAGCTGGGGACCTGGAAGGAGGGCGGAGGGCCAGAATCTGAGGACAGTAGGCCCAGGAGGGAGTCGGGCAAGGTAACGGTTCAGGTGCACACACTCTCACAGACACTCACACACGCCCCAGCACACCCATGTCCGCGCTCACCCACCTGCCCACACAAAGACCCACGGGCCCCCATGTGATCCAGACTCCACGGCGCGCGCACAGGTACACACACACACACACACACACACACACCCCTAGTCTTTGCAGGACAAATGAGCCATACACACATGGCCACATACCCAGGCAGGCACCCTCCAATCCAGTTAAAGTCCAGCAAAATGCCTTCTCTCCTCCATGCCCAGAGATAAATAATGCATTTGTTGTGTAACTGCTCTTGTTCCAAAAATAATTCCCTTGTCTTGGCTTCCATGGGGGAGGGGAGCAGAGCAGTGTGGCTGTGGGCCCCCCAAGCAGGGGAGCAGGGGCTGGGGTCTCCAACAAGGGAGGACATCTTATCGACAGGAGCAGAGCTGAGGGAAAGAGAGGGCCAGAGAGGGAGGAAGTCAGACCCCCGCCCCCAATCCCACCTCCTCAAAGAAAGGGGGAGGGCTGGCGGGGAGCCCTCAGGCAGGCAAGAGCCCAAGGCCTCCAGAATAACCGATCAAAGCCCAGTGAGAGAGGGACGGGGACTTGCCATGAGTCACACAACACAAGCTGGGCCAGGATCAAGGCGTCTGAGGCAGCAGAAGTCAGGAGGCCTGGAACCCAGCCCCGAGCTCCAGCACACTGCCGGAGCCTGTTTCCACAGCCACAGAGTGGGGACCAGGTCCCTGCCGGCCACCCGACAGGGGAGCCAAGTGAGCCGGGCTGCCCGTGCCCAGGATGCAGGTGGGCAGGCGAGATGGCGCAGGGCTCAGAGCCGACAGGCCCTCGTTCTCCAAGTGGGGAAACCGAGCCCCAGACACGGCCCCTCAGCCAGGTGGGGCTCCAGCCCCCTCCCCCTCCAGGGCTCTCTTGACTGCGGGAAGAGCCCGGTGCTCCCTCCCTGTGCCCTGGGCAGTGGCCAGTGGTGTGAAGATTAGGCAGAGAAATCCATATTTGGATAAAGAAAGCCTGAGACTGGCC
>PVJC01015070.1:0-35551 GCA_004026665.1 Murina feae
TTCCAGCTGGATGCTGCTGCAACCTACTGCAGAGCCGCCCGGCAGCTGGTGGAGAGGGAGAAATACAGTGAGATCCGACAGCTGCTCAAATGTGTCTCCGAGTCAGGCATGGCAGCCAAGAGTGACGGAGACACCATCCTCCTCAATTGCTTGGAAGCCTTCAAGAGAATTCCACCCCAGGTGCGCTCACTCCCAGCCTCTGGCTCCTCCCTCCGTTTCAGCATCTTCACATCCCTCTTTAGGTTTCTGTTCCCCACAATGCACCTGAAACTCTACAGGATTCCTTTATCTTTCTAACCCGCTGTGATAATGGCCTCGCTCTAACCAACCCTTCCCTGGGAAGAAAAGTCATGGTGATAACCTCATACCAGAAAGTGGCCCTCAACTCCATTCCTAATGTTGTTTGCACCTGGAAGTGTCATGGGTTGTTGGAATTGAGCTTCTGTGATTGTGGAGATGGTCCACAATTTCATAAAAGAATGTAACACTTTATGCCTCAAAGCCAGGTCTGCAGAGGCATGTTGCCTGTGAGAGTGTCCCCCTGTGGCAGAGCCACCTCGTTTGTGAAGGCAAGGACATGCCTCTTGAGAGCTGATCCTTCTCAAATTCCTAAGCTTGGTGTTATCATTAGATTCCCTTGATTGCTCTTAAGGCAGGAGCTGAGTTTATAAAAAAGTTGGGCAGGCGTCACCCTCCTGGAGTAAGGCGAGCTGGCCTGAAACTGGATTGGGCCCCAGCTTTCCCAGGGATGCTCCTTGCTCTCACATCGGCTGTGTCTCTGTCCTCACAGGAGCTGGAGGGCCTGATCCAGACAATACACAACGACGACAACAAGGTGAGTAGCACTGTCTCCTACCCTGGGGTGCTCGTGCACATCGCCAAGGCTCGCCCTGTCCCCTTTATTCCTTGCTTCCCGTTGCAGTTCTGTTCAACCTGCATCTCAGATTCCTTGTTATCCGGAAGGGGAGCCGAGACCCAGATAGGGGTGTGATGGGAAGGAATGGATGGGAAATGCGGAACCATTGACTACATGAGCCTTTGCCTTTCCATTTCTTTCTTTTTTTTTTTTTTAAATTACATAAGGTTTTACAAAGATTGGTACATATATCTCTTTTTTCCCCTGCCCTTCCGCCCGCCTCCCCTACCCCCCAGTGTTTTGTGTCCATTATTTATGCTTAAATGCATGCCAGTCAATGAAAGAAAAATACCACATGTCCTCACTCATCTATGGATAATAATAACCATTATAAACTGGTGAACAAAAATGGATACAGAGGCAGAGCAGCATCAAACAGACTGTCTAATTACAGCAACAAGGACAGGAACATTGGGAGGGGGGGTAACAGATCAGCCAAGGGACTTTGGTGCATGCATTTAAGCCTTTCTATTTCTTTATCCCGGAGACAAACACGCCCTAGGCCGCTCTTGAATCTTCATTTTCCATGGAAGTCTTCTCTCAGCCCTCTGAAGTCCCTCACTTCCATCATCAGGTGACCAGTTAAAGGAGGTGCTCACAGTGGGCAGGCATTTCTTTATTCTGGAAGGAAAGAGGTACCCTCTACCGCAGGGAAAAAACACACACGACCCTTGACCAACAGATACCCACTGGCGTCACATTCTCTGGAACTGGCCTTTCCCCTGCGGGCTCTGAGCTCTTCCCTGTTTAGTAAGAAATCAGAGAACCCTTGCTTCACCTTGCATTTGCAAGGAGAGCCAACCAGAGTCAAAGTTTCCCCCTCTGTGGCTTAGGCAGGCCTGATCCACCTGCCATCCAGAGGACCAGACAGGCCTGGGAAAACCCAGCCCTCCGCAGCCACTAGCAGGGGAATGATCCAGCAGCTGAGTGTGAAGAAAACTGGTGTCAGGCAAACAAATTCTTACGCAACCACAGAGGCACTCCATTGGCAGTAGTGCTAATCCCTGGAATGCGTTTTCAGGGCATTTTTCATGTGAGGGCTTAAGGCAAATATGGCCTTAACATTTCTGCAACACTCTGATGAGATCCTATGGAAAGGATGGAATTGACATTCTGACATGTGGAAGATTACTTTTCCAGAATCAGAATGAGAAGACGACAGCCAGGCCAGACACCCAGGTTCCCTGACTCCCAGACTGCGGTCTTTTTCCAAGTCTTCAGTCAGCCTCCCACTCAGCAGAACAGGGGCTCTGTCCCCAGGAAAGACATGCACTAACATGCAGAGAATCGTTGCTTTTCAGAGTGTAGTGTTTTTCAGCAGTTGTTTTTTGTTTGTTTTTGTTTTGTTTGTTTTTGTTAATCCTCACCTGAGGATATTTTTTCCATTGATTTTTTTTTTAGAGAGAGTGGAAGGGAGGGTGGAGCTGGGGAGAAAGAGAGAAAAGGGCGAGAGGGAGAGGAAAGAGGGAGAAGGAAACATCAATGTGAGAGAGACACATTTATTGATTGCTTTCCGGATGTGCCCTACCTGGGGCTGGGGGTCGAATCTGCAACCTGCCCTTGACTAGAATCAAACCACGACCCTTCAGTGCACGGGCTGGTGCTCTAACCATTGAGCACCCGGCCGGGGCTCAGCAGCTGTTTTAATGCACTTTCGTAATCTCAGGCTACAAAATCTTGCCCCAAAATAGGTACATTTTGTTCCCATTCCAGCCTTTCTGGCACAGTGCCCTCCTTCTCTTGGTAGGAATTTTGCCCGCCAACTTATGTAACATATTTAACATACATAGGTGCCTGCGTGAGGACAGTATCGTGGGGCAAAAGGTGGATATCCAAACAGCAGGACTTGACCACTTTAGTGAGCTCAGAACATGCCAGACATCAGGCTGTAGGAGATGAACTGTAATTGAGCTTCAGAAAGAAAGACTTTAGTGACCAAGACAAAAAAGAATATGGAGCATTGAAACACGAAGAGAGCAGGGTCCCCTCCCACCATCAGGAAGGACTGTCACAGCAGAAAGGCAGCTTCTAATGAGAGCTCAGGGCGCTTGTGAGGGCCTCACTTTTGGCTGGCCTGGCACTCTGGCCAATCAGGGAGGTGCTGGTGAGATCGGGGCCAGGGGAGAAGGGGTTTGCGTCTTCACCAAGCTGGGATTCGTGAGATTGAGGGTGTCCAGAGAATAGGAGAAACACCACCTGTACCCAAAACGGGAGCTTGCTCTGATCCAAATGCAAAAGTTAGACCTTTTCTAAATTATGCTTATAAGTTGTAGTCCCCAAATTTCCTGCTAAAAGAGTTTAAATCCAGCAGGTTAAAAATAAAAAGCAGCGAGTGGGATCTGCGTTGCCGTCGTAGGGGACAGGGATGATTGTTCATTCACTCATTCACTTGATGCATACTTATTGAACACCCACTACAAGCCAGGCCCTGGGCTAGGCACCAGGAACTCACAGTAGAAAAAGCAGGCACTGTTCCTGCACTCAGGGATCTTAAACTCTAGTCAAGGAGACAGACATCAATCAAGTAATCATCCAAGTAACTAAGGTCACAGCTTGTGGATGGTAAAATCAGGAGGAAGCTGGAGAGCCCAAGATAGTGAGGAGGGAAAGGCAGAGACCAGACTATGTCTTCCTGCTTGCCTCCTCTTTGAAATTCAAGTCTTACTTGTAATAGCCTAGCGTCCAGAATGTTTAATATAACGAAAAGTAGGAACCCAGCGATCGATCCGGTGGGCGAGAAGGGGCAGCTTGTGTGCCTGAGCTCTGGTGCAGTGCTGTGAGTTTCTCGGTGATCCGTCAGTGATGTTTCCCTTCCACTTCTCATGCCCATTGCCAGGTTCAGGCCTACCTGACATGTTGCAAGTTGCGCTCTGCCTACCTGATTGCCGTGAAGCAGGAACACTCACGGGCCACAGCCCTCGTCCAGCAGGTGCAGCAGGCCGCCAAGAGCAGCGGGGATGCCGTAGTGCAAGACATCTGCACCCAGTGGCTACTGACAAGCCACGCCCGGGGTGCTCTTGGTTCCGGCTCCCGGAAGTGACCATGGGCAGTCGGCCCTGAGACCTGGGACAGGAGTGACGGGGATGCTCTCCACCTCTTTCCTCCTGTGCAGAGACTTCTCTGGCTCTGCCCAGGTCACAAAGAGCTAGATTGGACCCTCCTTGCCATCTTGGGCAAAGACCGGGCCTTTCACACAAGTGCCAGGCTTCTCTAAGATTGTGGGCTCTGCTTGTCTGGAGATGGCCAGTCTTCCTACCTCAGGGTGCGTGCATGGCGTGCATGGCGTGCACGTTCCTGCACACTCATGTTTACATGCAAGCATTTCTGAACAAATGAAACTCTTCCCCCACTGAAAAGAGGCACTTTATTTAGACTTCTGCCTGTCTGGAAACCTTCCCTGCGTTTTGGTTCTTAACCCGGGTCATCCTGTTTGTGTACACAGTTCCCTCTGTGGAGACATTCCCCCTCGTAGCTCCTCATGGCTAAAAGGGTTTTATCTTGAATTACAGAGTGGCACCAAAAGGATTGCCTCTCCCTGCCCTCCCAACACACAGATGGCTTTGGGGGAAAGGCTGCCTGTGGAATAAAACTGTGTCCAGTGTCTCTTCTCAAAGCACAAGGAGTTACCCTGAGTCTTTGGATGGTAGTCTGAACAGAAGGGTCCTCCCTCAGGTGCTGGCATCTGAAAGCTGTGGGTGCACATATAAGTGATCAGGTCTGGAACCCCAGACACGACAGGAGAGACACCACTGACTTCATCCAATAGGGAGAGAAAGGCCAGTCTCTCCAAACGGGGATGCAAGGGTTGCTTACAAGCACAGAGCCAGCTTTTGTGACTGTCCCTGCTGCATAGTGAGAGGATGTGGCTTCCTCTTTGAGAGTCTGGGGCGAGAAATGGTAGCAGGAATCCTAGAATGAATGGCTGAACTTTGCCTATTTGAGTGACAGTCCTATTCGTGCCCCTTCAACTGGTTAGGAAACCACTTCCTCTCCTCCTGCTTCTCTGCAATCTCTTCAGGGCCTCAGGGCGGAGATGCAGAGACCCAGGGTCAGAAGAGGGCAATGCCCTCTCTGTCTCCACGGAGAAGGAGGGTCAAGGGTTTGCTTTGGATGTGGCCTGCAGACAAGAGTCAAAGCAGGGACAATGGATAGGTCCCATCCGGGTGGTGAAAGGAGGTGATGTGCTCCTCTCATAGGGGCTTGTATTCCCACCCGAGATGTGATAATGTATTAGAAAGGGTCTGTCGTGCTCAGTGACGTGGATTTGCAAAGGAGAGGCCCAAGAGCAGCTCACAGCTCTGAGCTTCCCACCGGCCAGAGCTCAGCCTGTTGAGCTCACATTCGCTGCTGAGACAAACAGGAACCAGAAGTGAGGTCAGTATGTCTGGTGCTTAGAATCCTGTGCATTTCCCTTGGAGCCAGCTGTTTTGATAGTAAAATAAACAAGTATTAGGCATCTGTTAGGTTCAGAGTTTTCAGCCTGATGGCAGGATGAAAACAAAATAATTGATGCCTTTTGGGGGAAGTTTGACAAGTGGCTTTTCTTTCTTTGAATCATAAGATGCATTCCCTGGTATCTGCTTGCCCCTCTGAGCCTGCCCTTTTTGCACTGAACATAAGCACTTTATATGAATGGTCTGCAGATTTCGCAGCCCTTAACTTGGGATGTTAAACCAGATTTTCCTGACTTTTTTTCCTCCAACTAGTTGAGCTAAAACATAGGCAACCATTGGCTAGACTGACATAAGATGAGGTTAAAGGCCTTTGAGCATCACACTATGGTCTCCAGCAAAACGAACAACATGTGGAAGGGTGGAATGTTTTACTACAAGCAGCCACAATAAAGTCTCTGTCCTACAGCGTGGCTTCATGACTTCTTTGTGCTGTCTTGCTCTTACCCTTCCCTTCCTTCCTGCCTCATGGTCTGTGTGGAGAAAGTGGGTGGGAAAGATCAGATGGCTTTCAACTCTTAAACCTCTCTAAATGAGTCCCATTATAACTAATGACTTGATTTTCCTGTGTGTTAAATACTATTAGTGTACGCTCTACTACCAGAGACCTTTTTTTGCTTTAATTGGGTAGTAGGAGGAAAGCACATATTCATCAGGCATAGAAGGTAAGTGAAAAGTCCCTCCCATCCTTGTCCCCCCAACCCAGTCCCGTCTCAGACACCACCAGTGTCAACAGTTTCTTGTCTCTAGTTCCAGAGCTATTTCATGTATAAACAGCAGCAACAACTAAAGTATCCCATGGTCTGCAAACAAAAGTTATGCCCTAGTTATTTAAACAGCTTCTATTCATGGACCTTTTACTAGTAAGTCATTGCCATCGTTTGCCACAACAAATTATACTGCAATTAATTATCTTGTCCAGAATACCCTGGGTCAGAGGGGATGCGCCCTTAATAAGTATTGCCATTTGCCTGTCAAAGAGGTCAAGCAAATAAATGTCCCACCAGCTGTGTGGCACAGTGCCTGCTTGCCCACACCCTTGCCTCAACAGTTATCAAACTTTATAGGTCTTTGCCTGTGTGAATGGCACTCTGAAATATTTTGTAATGCTGTTTATCATTTTTTAAATTCTGTGTCTTAAATATCAACCCAATTGTGACTCTTTGAAACCAAGTATAGGGTCTTTGGGGAAAACAGAACTTAGCTTAACTTTTTTCTTTACACCTTCTCAGAGCACATGTTCACAGTATATTTGAGCCGTGGACAATGCTACCATTAGGTCCCTTCCCCAGAAACATGATCTCTTCCAATTTCTCATTTTAAAAAAAAGTAATGATAAAAGTATACCTGAAACCACCTGATGTGTGACAACGGAGTGTGGAATCTTGGAGGGAAAGCAGGGGAAGGTGGGTGGGCAGGAGGTCATCAACCATGGACACAGACAATAGGGAGGTGAAGGCTTGGGGTGGGGGCTGGAAGGTGTCGATTGAGAGCTATAGAGGGACATATGTAATACTTTCAACAATAAAGATTTTTTTAAAAAACAAAAGGAGTTGTGTCACAACAAAGCAAATTGGAACCCCCAATCTAAATCTAGGGTGCAGGACCACTGACTGTTTAGAAACCTGAGACACTCCAAAGTTACCAGATATCTTTCGCTTGAGCTTAACAAAGTAGATCAAATGGTATTAGACTCTCTTCATATCCAAGCAACCAAATAGCAATGGTCACAGTATCCCTGAGGAAAATGGCCTTTTCTTGGTCATTATCCTTTCATTCACAGTAATAATGTTGACTAATCCATCCTTGAAACTTTCAGTTCTCCTACAAGTCATTCAACTGGTTTCTGAATGGCATCTCCGGGGGAGTGCTTCCCTGCTCCCTGATCTTCATGTTATTTCTGCTTGGAACCCTTCCTTCACCACCTCCACTACCTCATCCTCCAGTCTTCTGTTGTCAAACCCTTTCTTCAAGCCCATTTCAAGTGCTATATAAATTATTTGCTTTTCTGCTATACTTTCTCTTCATTCCACTTAAAGGCTGAAATTCTTTAAGGTTCTATTCTCTCTTGACACTCTTATACTCTCCCATACAACCTCATAGTTTCAGCAGTCATCATGAGTTCTAAATCAAATTTGTCTGCCTAAATTCTCCACATCAGACCTGCCTTTTGACTGCTTTTTGGAACTTGCCCACATGGCTGACTTGCACCTAAAAACATTAGCACATCCAAAATGTAGCACATCCTGATCCACCCATAAACTTTATCTTCCTCCTTCAGTGGATATTAGTATTAGTGTTATTATTACTACTAGAGGCCCGGTGCACAAAAATTTGTGCACTCAGGGGGGTCCCTCAGCCCAGCCTTTGCCCTCTTGCAGTCTGGGAACCCTTGGGGGATATCCACCTGCTGGCTTAGGCCCACTCCCCGGGTGATTGGGCCTAAGCTGGCAGTCAGACATCCCTCTGGGAGCCCTCGGGGGATATCCACTTGCCAGCAGGGATCAGGCCCAAGCTGCAGCTGGACATCTTTAGCACTGTTGAGGAGGCAGGAGAGGCTCCCACCACCACCACTGTACTGGCAGCCGTCTGGCTTGTGGCTGAGCAGAGCTCCCCCTGTGGGAGTGCACTGACCACCAGGGGGCAGCTCCTACATTGAGCATCAGCCCTCTGATGGTCAGTGTGTGTCATAGTGATCAGTCATTCCCAGTCCTTCTGCTGTTAGGGTCAACTTGCATATTACCCTTTTATGATATAGGATTATGCATGCTGTTTGGGTAAGAAACCTTAGGGGTTCTTTGTATTGACTAACTCTTCCCCCTCCTCATTCAACAAACATTAAAATACCTACCATCCATTAAGCACATATCCAGTTAAAAGCCAATTCTTAGCCTACCTTTCTAGTTGGAAGAACCTAGTCCTTCTGCTTCATCACCTCACTTCAGGTCCTTGTCACTACCTCCCCTGACTGTCACAAACTCCTCTTTTCTTCACCTCAAACACCCATCCAAAAGGTGCACCTGCAGTCAACTCCAGATTAAATAATACTTCTAGGAGAAAAAAGAGACTTCTCTATAATCTTAAGGTATAAAATGTCTTCTTAAATAGATACAAACCCCAAATCCATGAAACATTTAATTGTGTTATTATAGTCAAAAAATAAATGACATAAAACGTACTCTCTTAACCCTTCTGTGTCACTTAAAGCTCTCCCATTCTGCCCACTTGACAGTCAATTGTATTTGTTATTTGATTACCTGATAGACCATAAGCTCCTGAGGGCAAGGACCATCTCTTGCTCACCTTGAGCTACCTACAAATTATTTATGCATTACGTTTCAGTAAATAAAGGTTTATTGAATTAAGTTGTATAGACTGTAGCATATACTGAATCAGAAATTGTTGATAAAGTGAACATTTTGAAGTATCTTTTTAAAAGTCTTTTTCCAAACTAAGCTTCTCAAGGTTGAATGGCTCATTTTTCACCTTCCACCCCACACCTTTCTTTCAGGTCCCCAGAGGAGACATATTCTTTGCCCTTCTGAGCCAGCTGCCTAGACCACTTTTTCCCTCCTCTTCACCCGGTGATTCATCATTCAGGTCTTGCTTAAACACAGACCACTTGGTTCAGGAAGTCTGTGATCTCTCCCCCCTATTCCAGACTAAGGTGGGCACCTCTTAGATGGACAGAAAAGAGGCAAGGAGGGCAACAAACAGAAGCAAACTCTATCTTTAATGAAACTAAAAGGCCACTGTAAGAGAAATTCACAATATGAAGATTAAAAATGGATGGAGTAACACCTAATGTAGAAGGTGAAAAGGAAGAAAATATGAGTGGGATACAGGTAAGTTTGCTGGTTTGGGAGCAGAAAGTTGAGGGAGTTGATGGCTGATGGCTTTGATATCATCTATGAAGTCAGAGGGGAAAATCACCCGTTAATTATTCAAGGGAGCTGGTGGGTTGAATGGCTTGTGAATAGGAGAGGACATGAATTAGGTGTTGTAAACTCAGAGACAGGTTCACTGTGAAGTTTTTGAAATTTACCTGGCCCCTGTGAATTGCTGGGAATTGAATTCTAGTTGGGGAGGGGAAACCAAGTTGCTATCAGAAAACATTTTCATGCAAGCATTGCTGGTAAAATCCTAAAGAGATCTCAGAAGACCTTAAATCCCCACTTCCCCCATTATGCATGGTTGTTATTTTTCTTCTCTCATTTTACCAGTAGATCAACATCCACTTTTGTACCTAATTTTGTGTCTGTTAATTTTGTAATCTCTTCTTAAAGATGGCGCCACAAATTGTATAAGCTTCCCTGTGTCCATCCTAGCTATGGGAGAACAGATGATCAGTAATTGGTGATTGATAGTGGCCCCAGTCTGCCAGATGGAGTGATTTTCTCCTGCAGTACTCTTGGCATATAGAAATCAGAGAGTTGGATCCTTCCATGCTTAACCATTGCTAGACATGGATAATAATGTGGCCGGAGAACTGGCAAGGGAAAAAGCTGGAGAAGTAGGAGGTTTGGATGGAGTAGGGTATTGGAAGTTAAGATATGAGGAGCAGCAAGCTCTTGTGATAACAAGGTGTCTAGGTGTAGTCCTTGTCATGGGAATGGGAGACTGCAAGGAGTGAATAAGTTCAGTGCTGAGGAAATCAGGGAGCCAAATCCGAGTGGGCATGTGGCACGCTTTCAAATACTAGTGCTTTGGGCAACCCATACACACCCACAGTTATCACACCATTCACTTCGTCTCCCTACAGTACCATGTTGTTATCTGAGTTATTTACTACTGCTTCTTACACTCTCAGATGCTGTATAAGGCAAAATTATCATATGTTCAGTAAACACTTTCTTACATCCCAGGTTGACAGTAAACCTCCATGGTAGACATGGGTCCAAGCACATGAAAAGGGCCTTTTCTGGGAATTCCCAGGGCCGGACTCCCAGTACCCATTCCAGGACCATATAATCAGTAATGCCCTTACACCCAGGCAAGAAGGGCCCCTTCCCTTGGTTATGCATCTTTGAAAGCCTTACATTTCACCAAAAATACATAAGAATATAATAAATGTATTTAAGATTACACAAGAACATGGTAAATGTATGTTTTTGATAGTGTTACAGATACCTCCCATTTCCTTCCCCTCTTCCCAGTCTCTCCCCGCCCCCCAGGTCTTCACTGCCCTACTGCCCATGTCCATGGGCTATGCATATAAATATATACATTTTTGGTTTATCTCTTCTCATCCCCCCAGCCCCACATTGAGGTATGTCAGTCTGTAAATGTATTTAAGTGAACATCTCTGTTACTGAGTCTCTGGTGCTAAGTTCTGACATATCACAATCAAATAGCCTGACATCTGCTCTCATGACTAACACTAAACTCCAGGCAAACACATCTCAACTGTATCCAAATGCTTTGAAGCTGTGTAGATCATGCTGCTACTTCTGAGTGCAGGAAGGATTTGAACAGAGGGAGCAATTGGGGAGGAGAAAAGACAAATTAATGAACTTGCCCTGACAGGTTTGGCTCAGTAGATAGAGCGTCGACCTGCGGACTGGAGGGTTCCAGGTTCAATTCCAGTCAAGAGCATGTACCTTGGCTGTGGGCACATCCCCAGTAGGGGGTGTGCAGGAGGCAGCTGATCGATGTTTCTCTTTCATCGATGTTTCTAATTCCCTATCCCTCTCCCTTCCTCTCTGTAAAAAATCAATAAAATATATTTTTTTTAAAAATTAATGAGCTTGTCAAATTCTCAGTGTGAGTTTAGTAGATGCTTGTATTGAAACAGGTTTGTTTTCATTGTGCTAAGTCTATTTTCTTGTCTCTTCATATACTAATGTGTTTTTGCAACATTTTAAAACATATATTTTTTTTTATTGATTTCAGAGAGAAAGGGAGAGGGAGAGAGAACTAGAAACATCAATGAGGAGAGAGAATCATTAATTGGCTGCCTCCTGCATGCCCCCAATTGGGGAGCAAGCCAGGCATATGCCCTTGACCAGAATCAAACCTGGTACCCTCCAATCCACAGGTCGATGCTCTAGCCACTGAATCAAACTGGCTAGGGCTACAACACTTTTAATGGAGGTTAAATAATAAACAATTTATTTTGCTTTAAAATTGATAGACATGCCATGTAGGTGTAGAGGAAACATGCATGAGGCATGATATTCACGTTTACATTGGCAACTAAATGGACATTGAGCATTAGAATCATGAATAGTTCTATTTTTCTAAAAGTTCATAGAATTAATTAAATTTATAAAACTAAAAAATTCAGCTTTATTGAACTCGCTTTGATTTTAAAATGTTGATATTCATAGCAATAGTATATTTTGCCTTTTATTTTTTGATAGATAATTTAAATATTTTAGAAGAAAAATAACCTAAGACATTTAAAAATAATTTTGATTTTTGCCTTTCATTAATTTACCTTTTTATTATTGTTAATCCTCACCTGAGGATACTTTTTCCATTGCTTTTTCAGAGAGATTAGAAGGGCAGAAGGGAGGGAATGGAGAGATAGGGAGAGAGAGAAACATCAATGTGAGAGAGACACTTTGGTTGCCTCCTGCACTCGTCCCGACCAGGGCAGGGAGCAAATCTGCAACTGAAGTATGTGTCTTTGAACAGGAATCAACCCTGAGACCCTTAGGTGTGTAGGCCCACAGCACCCACTGACCTACACCAGCCAAGGATAATTTACATTTTTATGAAACTATGTTTAAATTGCATATACTTTGAATATAATTACATTTTGTATTTTTTAATCCTTTAGTTAACTAACTAGTATCATTAGCACACAAAAATTTTGGATGATGGTAGCAATATTAATAATTTTATTGAGTTGAAAGCCATGTGGAGCAGAGCTCCCACCCACTCCCATTCCTGTATTAGACTGTGGTATGAACAAGAAATCAATTTTTATTGTATTAAGCCACTAAAATTTAGCATTGTTTGTTTTAGCAGTTAATCTACTCCTATAGAACAAATTGTACCTCATGTTCTATGATCTTCTTAACTGATTGTTTTAAGAGATAGCATAATCTACCTGTAGAAAAAATAGATTGTACACATAGATTAAAATTTAGATGAACACCTGTGAAAGTATGCAAAAACTATTTAAGACTCTGTATTGAGATGTTAGTTCAGTTATCCCTGTGAATGCTGAAATTAACAAAAGATGACAAATCTTTGCAGTCGGGAAAAATATAATGAAACAGGTGTCAAAATTTCACTTTACAGATGAGAAAATTGAGGGTAATGAAAGTAGGCCAGAAAGACATCTGCCTTGGATCAGCTGTACTGGTGGGGCAAAGTAGGTTTTAAAATGGTAGAATAGATGAAATATTTCCATTTGTAACAATATGGATAGATCTTGAGAATATCGTGCTAAGTGAAATAAGTCAGACAGAAAAAGTTAAAAACCATATGATTTCACTCTTATATGGGATATAAAACTGAAAGCAGCAAATAAACACAGAGCAAACAAACAAAAGCTGATGGACACAGATAACAGTATGATGGTTACCAGTGGGAAAGGGAGGGTGAGGGGAGTTAGTAGGGGGTAAAGGAGATAAAATATTTTGGTGACAAAAGATTTGACTTTGGATGGTAAACACACAATGCAATAATATACAGATGATGTATCATATAATTGTACACTTAAAACCTATATAATTTTATTAACCAATGTCACCCCAATAAATTTAATAAAAAATTTTTTTAAGGAAAACACACAAAAATGGTAGAATATCAATAATTTTATATGGCTCAACATAATACTATTGCATCAAGACATTGACTTCAACAATTTATTGTGTCATGTAACAAGATGTCTCAAAGGAGGGCAGCTCCAGTCTTGGTTAATTCAGTGACTCACTGCTTTATCATCAGCAACCCAGGTTCCTTTCATCTTTCCCTCTACCATCCTCAGCCTGTGAGCTTGGCCTCTGGGCCGGCTCAGCTCCCAAGAATAGAACAATGAAATATGAATCTCTGAGGTAAAACCTACACATTGGCACTTTATATGTTTTAAAATACAGCTAGGATTGAGAGCACCACAATAGTTTAATCAGTCATAGATAGTAATAGTGGCAACCAACAATGTCTGTTAAAATTATTAACTTTTTATTTCCAAGATAAAAGTGAAAATATTCTGCTTTTAAAAAAAATTGAAATATTATCTCCCATCAATCCTTTTCAGAGGCAACCTCTACAATGTTTTGTTTTGTTTTTTAATACATCTAATACTTGTTTTATCAATAGTGTAAGATAGGGAATCTACCTATGTTTTTATTTGGATAGCTATTTGCTCAACACCATTTATTGAATAACTAGAGCCCAGTGCACGAAATTTGTACACTGGGGGAGAGGGGGGATTCCTCAGCCCAGCCTGCCCTCTCTCACATATTGGGAGCCCTCAGGGGGTGTCCTACAGACAGCATAGGCTCGCTCCCTGCTCCCCTTGGGAAGCAGGCCTAAGCCACAGTCTGGCCTCCCTTTATGGGAGGCAACCAGGCTAATCAGGGGAAGCCACCAGCCCCATCACCCTGCTGCTGCAGCCACTGCCAGTCACTGCAGCCACCAACAGTTTCATCAACATGGACTCCAGTCCTTCACCATGAAGAAATGACAACTTTCGTTTGGCATTTTCAAGATGTGTCTTTCATAGGATATGACATTTCTTTCTTTCTTTCTTTCTTTCTTTCTTTCTTTCTTTCTTTCTTTCTTTCTTTCTTTCTTTCTTTCTTTCTTTCTTTCTTTCTTTCTATACTCACCTGAGCATATGTTTTCCATTGATATTTAGAGAATGTGGGAGAGAAGGGAAAAACAGAGAGAAACATCAAAGTGAGAGGAATACTTTGATTGGTTGCTGCCTGCATAAGCCCTGACCTGGGTCCCAGCCAGGAAGGAACCTGCAACCTAGGGACATGCCCTTGGTCAGAATTGAACGCAGACCCTGCAGTCAGCAGGCTGAGGCATTATGTACTGAGCCAAACCAGCTAGGGCAGGATACACATTTCTTAGCCCTCCAGCAGCAGACCTTCATTTTTTTTCTCCAGGAATGTGGTGGAAAAACCCTAGATCACCTTTTTGGATTCTTATTACCCAAGTTACTAAGAATATTACCAGTGGCATACAGGGAGCTTAGCCAATGAGTGGTAAGAAAAGGTGTTTCCTCTGTGGTTTACTCTGATCACAGGCTCCACCCTGCCTCTCCAATCCCAACTCCACCCCTGCTCAGGCCTGTAACCTCTGGCTGAGGATGCAGGCCTGGGCAGGGGACTCCTAGACCCCTGAAATTGCTGGCTCTGACCCTGCCCAGGCCTGCAGTCTCTGCCTGAGGCTGCAGGCCTGGGCAGAAGACCCCCCAAGCCTCTCCAATCACCGGCTTCACAGAGCCCAGCCTTCTTCGATCACTGGCTCTGATCCTGCCCCTGCCATCGCCAGCTCTGCCCTTGCCCCACTGGCAGCCTCTGGCCAAGGCTGCAGGCCTGGGCAGGGGACCCCCAGGTCTCTGAGATCACCAGCTCCACCCCTGCCCCACTGCAGCCTCTGGCCAAGGCTGCAGGCCTGGGCAGGGGACCCCCAGGTCTCTGAGATCACCAGCTCCACCCCTGCCCCACTGCAGCCTGTGGCCAAGGCTACAGGCCTGGGCAGGGGACCCCCAGACCCTGCCATTGCTGGCTCCACCCATGCCCAGACCCCTGTGATTGCAAGCTCTGCCCATGCCCTTCTGATCACTGGCTCTGTGGAGCCCAGGCCACTGCAATCTCCGGCCTTGCTCCTGCCCAGGTCCAGGCCTTATGCCTGGGTAGGACCTTCAGACCCCTCTGATCATCAGCTCTGCCCCTGCCTCCTCTGATCACCAGTTCCACCCTTGCCCATGCCTGAGGCCTCTGGCCTGGGCAGGGGACCCCCAGCCCGCTCTGATCGCCTGTTCCACCCCTTGGGCCCCCACCTCCCCCGTCACCTGCCTGGCTAACAAGCCTGACCACTTCAGTGGCAGGGCTGAGCCGGACTGGGCGCCACCATCTTATGGCTATGGGGGCGGCCATCTTTGTGATGGAGTGATGCCTAATTTGCATATTACTCTTTTATTAGATAGGATTATTATTCTCACTGATTTGAAATGCCACTCCTACAGCTGTCACATTCTTACATGACTCTCCCTCCTGTACCATAGCTGAGTGCTTCACAGTGAGCATCTGACCTAAGCCAAACCTGAGGTTCTTTAAATACTACAAATATAAAATACCTGCAGTGTCTCTTTAATAGTAGAAACCACACACACACACACACACACACACACACACACACACACACACACACACACAAATAGAAACCACAAGGTGTGAAGCCTGAGTTTTCAACAGCCAAGTTTCTTGCCACTTACTGAAGTGAACAATCAGAGAAAAGTTAATATAGGGAGGGGAACATGATGGTGTTTGATGCTTGAATTTTTTGAGATAAATATACTCCTTTTTTCCTTTTTGACAGATCCTGCCTCAGGTTTATTTGTACAAAGAACTCAAGAGGACATCAGCTCCATGCGACAGCAGCCCAGGGGATCACACTAGTCCTTCTTGCTCTCACATCGGCAGACAGAGGCCTCTACTGTGGAGCCTTCATGGGAGTCTGGGAACCTTTGGAAGCCTAAGCTGGAGCTGGAGCTGGAGCTGCAGCCACAGCCTGGGGCTTGGTTTGAGCCTTGGTTGTGGACTTTTGGCCGATAGAGCCTGAGATCCTTGGTGATGTGGGCACAGAACATTTCTCTCAAAGTTGGGGTGAGCGATGAAAGGCAAGCTGATTGAGGTTGCAGCTGCCACCCTTTGGGATCTTGGGCTTGGCCTCCTTGGGCCTTGTGAGGGCCTTGATAGCCTTGGAATGTGCGCTTGTGGCCTTGGCATTATTGACCTGCATCTTTGTCAGGCCTTTCTTGTTGTTCTTCTTGGCAAAGCACATGTTCCTCAGGAATTTGGGGTCCACCTCCCTATGAGATTTATATCTTTGTGATCTGGATTTCTTGATGCCATTTCTGTGCCATTTTCAGGACTGGTTGTGCATGGTGTGGTTCTTGGACTTAGCCATGTTTACACCGAAGCACCCAGTTCTCAAAGCATCTGGGACCAGAAGAGAAAGAGTCCTTTAACACCTTTTAGTATCAACCCTTCCTTGAATTTATGAACGAAATGTTTTATGGTGTTTGGCTTCAGCTTGTTCAAAGCGGGTATCTGTCTTGTAACTAAAAGAGCCAAAGATGTAAGCTAGATTCTCCATGCAGAATACAGAGTTGAATCAGACGAGGGCCAGGTGCTAGCCAAGGTCATCTGTGCAGTTAGACATAACATAGGCAATCTATGTCCTGGAACTGTTTGCCTCTTGGTTTTCAAATGTCTTTTTTGTTTCCTTTTCCTTTAGTGTCCCAGACAAGTTTTATGATGAAGAAATTTAGCCCAGTTTCTGTCAAGCCAAAGAGAGAGGTTTTCCTCACCCGGACTAGGCTTGCCATTGGTTTCAGAGCTTAACAGAAGCCAGGAATAGCGAAGGCAGCGGGCCTGGGACAGCTAGAGAAGCACCTCGTTGCAAAAAAGTCCAGGATGACTATCATCCCTGAGTCTTTCCCATCCAGATCTTGCCTCCTATATCCTAAGGGTACTCTGCCAGGCAGGAAGCCACATCCATAGCCCAAACAGATTTCAAGAGAAATGGCCTCTGTGGTGATGGGAAAATCCAAGGAGCAGAGATGGGAAGGTTGAATGGTGACTCAGCCTCGGGATTCCCAGTGTCATTTATGCTGAGCTAAGGCCTTTCTTTCCCTTGCTGAGTCGTTAACGTGAGGCGAGTCTCTTCTGGAAACATGACAGGAGGCCAAGGCTGGCACCTGTTCCTTGCCCAGGCTGAGCAGACTAGACAACGCTTTCGGTGTTGGACAGTCAGCTACATAGAGACTAGACGAAGCGCGAGCGTGAGATGGTCCCCAGGGAGCAGTGCTGAGGGAGGCTGAGTCTTGTGGGAGCACCTGGCCACCATGAGAAGCGACAGAGCCTAGAATCTAAGCAAGGGGAACAACTATTGCTCAACATTCTGGAAATGCCAACCACATGTAAAACCCATACTCACATGTTTTTCTTTTTGGCATTCTTTGCTGCTTAGCTCTTGCATATTTGGTGTCACTACTGTAAAGTATAAGTGCACCCAACAATTCAAGATAAAATAGAAAACTTCAGATTTAAAATACTTTCCCTGGCCAGGTAATATTGCACAGACTTCTTTATTTTTTTTATTATTTTTTAAATACATTTTTACTGATTTCAGAGAGGAAGGGAGAGGGAGATTGAAACATCAATGATGAAAGAGAATCACTGATCTGCTGCCTCTTAAACACCCCCTACTGGGGATCAACCCCCAACCTGGACATGTGCCCTTGACTGGAATCAAACCCCGGTCCCTTCAGTCCGCAGGCCAACACTCTATCCATTGAGCCAAGCTAGCTAGGGCCACAGACTTTTTTCAATGAGGTTAGGCCTTATGATTAGCTAGGGCCACAGACTTTTTTCAATGAGGTTAGGCCCTGTACTACTTTGATCTGGCTGAGCTGTGCCACCTGCCAGGAGGGCAGGAAATGACGCATACTTCAAGTAGAGCTGTCCTTCAGGAATGGACATTGGGATGAGGAAGGTAGAATTAGGGCAATTTCTGTGTTTCCCAGAGACCATGGTTAGATGATAATGCAGGGAATGCTCCTCTGCCCTAAAACTCAAGGGGAAGCATTTCTCCACAAAACATTGTGACCTTAAGGCCAGCCCTCAGCCCCCCCAAAGTTCCTAAGGCCATTAAGCTGTGGGTAAGCAAAGTTCTTCCCTCTTGGGTGCTGGAATCTCACTCAAATTGCTTTCCTCCTAGCATTTATAGACCATGCGGATCCTACGTGTGGACTCCTGGCTTGGCCCTGAGTTCCAGGCCCTGCTATCTTACTATTGCCCAGCCCTTCTACGCCAGGTTGAGGCTATGAGCCCTCTGTCCCCAGCACTCGGTCCCCAGGTCTCTGTGTATCTTAGAGAAAATACAAAAAAGTTTTTCAAATTTTAGATATTTGCCATAAATCAAGAATAGGATGGCCTTTAGTAAGCCAATCATACTAACAAGTAGTTTGACGAACATGAAAAGTTACAAAATGTAATAGTCCAAAGGTTTCTAAGCACACATAATATAAAGATCTCATCTTAACTAATAAAAGCGTAATATTAAAATTAACCATTTCTTCGGGACGGCCTAAGCCACGCCCACCAGCCAATCAGAGTGACTGTATGCAAATTAGCCTAGCCAAGATGGTGGAGGCCACAGCCCCGGGCTCCGCCATCTTGGGAGCCTGGGTCCTGGGAAGGCATCTGGCGCCCTCGGCCGGCCGATGCCTTCCCAGGCAGAGAAGCACTCCAGGGGAAGCGGGGACCAGCCGGCGGGACCCCGCGGCCCCCTGCTGGGAGGCCGATCGGGTGGCCAGCGCCACCGGAACGGCCGCCCGGGCGGAGAAGCCTGGGGGGTTGGGGGACGGGAGCAGCCGGGGCACCCCATGCCCCCTCCTGGGAAGCCTATGGGGTGGCCAGCACCACCCCATCGCTTCCCAGGCGGATGGCCCAGAGGGTCAGTGGGAGCTGTGGCCAGCCTGAAAATTGCCCTCAGCCCCTCACCCAGGCTTGCCACACCCACTGGGGTGAGGGTCTCCACTGGGGAGCTTGACCAGCCTTCAAACAGACATTGGCCCCTCACCCAGGCTGGCCAGGCACACCAGCAGGTGGACATCCCCAGAGGGGTCCCAAACTGTGAGAGGGCACAGGCCAGGCTGAGGAAACACCCCCCCCCCCCACCGCCCCAGTGCACAAATTTTTGTGCACCGGGCCCCTAGTATAATATTAAGAAACGATCTTTTGAATGTGTTAGCATTCTGTTCTCTCTGAAAAAAAAAAAAAAGTTCTATAGAGAGAAGAGTCCAATATAATAAAAAGGACTGTAGTTGAATGTGTGGAAGTGGAAGAACCCAGCCTTGCGAGCAGGTTTACTCAAAAGCCCTCTGCTACCGACAGCAATGCCAGCATACTGCCTAGAAGTGGCAGCTGGAGCCAACTCCTTGCAGCCTGCTCAGGGCTTTGTTTCTTCTCTCTACAACCAGCCGTCTCTGACACGCATCAAAGCCCTCACCCCAAGCCCATGCCTCTTGCCTAGGTGTTTGCATTGCTTATCGCTTAAACTCTTAGGCAGGTGTGAATCTTTGCTCTCACACTCATAGTCTGCTTGCTCTCCTCCTGCATGACAGCTGCCCTTCGTGCTCCCGGTTTTCGATGCTTGCTTATTCTTCCAGCCCAGAGGAGAAATCCAGGATGGTCAACGCCACGCATGCTCTTCATCAGCCGTCTCCCACCCTTGCGTGGCTTTTTCCCATTTCCACCTCCCTTTTCTTTCCCCCCTTCCTTCTTCACCAGGCTTTCCAGTGGACCCAACAGCCTACGAGGCCCCGGGCCTCAGGAGGGAGCACATATTGATTGCTTCCTCAGTATTCCCCTCACCCCTCTGCTCATTCATGTTCCCGGAGTTTTTTCCTTGAGGGAATTTGTTGCTTCTTCCACCTTGGGAAGCCATCGAGCATGGCTGTTAAAAACGTTGGTTCTAGCCCTGACCGGTTTGGCTCAGTGGATAGAGTATCAGGTTTAATTCCGATCAAGGGCATGTACCTTGGTTGTGGGCACATCCCCAATAGCTCCGGAGTGTTCAGGAGGCAGCTGATTGATGTTTCTAACTCTCTATCCCTCTCCCTTCCTCTCTGTAAAAAAAAATCAATAAAATATATTGAGGGAAAAAAACAAAACACCAACCCGTTGGTTCTAGAGTCAGACTACCAGGGTCCACTCTACCATGTATCAACCTTGTGCACTTGGGCAAACTACTTAACTTCTCGGTGCTAGTCAGTAAAGTGGGGATAACGATAGCAGAGAGTACTACTACCTGGAGGGTACTTGTGGGGACTGCTAATCCTAGTTCACACAAGTACTTTATGTTAGCTACTATTCTTCCCCACTGGGTGGGGTAGGTGAAATGGACCCCAGCGTCAGGTGTGGGATGTGATTGGCTTAAGCCCATCCTTAGCCATAGTGACTGATTCATGAGAATATTTATTCAGGCCAATGAGACACAAGAAGATTTGCTAGGGGTTCTGGGGGAAAAACTTCCACTTTTTTTTTTTTTTTTTTTCAGGAGAATCACTTCTCTTTCTCTGATTTAGGCAAACCAGTGGTAAAAAGACTTCTGTGAGACAACCAAGGAAACTTGAACTTCAAGAATTAAGTGATACTCAGGAATTATTCATGTTGTTAGCAGTAACGTGTCAGCATAAGAAAAGTTCAAAACTATCGAGAGTTTTTGTGAGTTTATTTGAGTCAAACTGATGACATATGACAGGAAGCAAAATCTTAACAGGTTGAGAAAATGCTCCAGAGAATGGCAGTTTTTCAGCTTATTTTATACATGAGAAACAAAGGAGAAACCCTTCGTAAAAAGGGTGACATGAAATCCATCGGTGGCAGATTAAGGAGGTGGGAGAAAGCATGGGCTAGGGGGTGGGGAGTGAAACATAGGATTGGATAAAAGGGAAAATGGAGAAACACTTTTACTTACACTGGTGGGTAGAAAATAGTGAATAACAAACATTCACAGCACATAGAAAAGGTATACGGGGAAAAGGAACAACGAGGGATTCTGTGGCCTTGTGCTCTGGTGCTGGTAGTTGTGCCTCAGACGGGTCTAGAAAACAAAATTACTCTGACATTCAAAGACATTATCCTAGACGCATGAGGGCAATGGACAGAGCTCACTTAAGGTAAAGATTGACCTTTGCTACCCTGGCTGGTGTTGCTCAGTTGGTACAATACACCAAAGGTCGCGGGTTTTTGTTTTTGTTTTTTTTAATATATTTTATTGATTTTTTACAGAGAGGAAGGGAGAGGGATAGAGAGTCAGAAACATCGATGAGAGAGAAACATCCATCAGCTGCTTCCTGCACATGCCCCACTGGGGATGTGCCCGCAACCAAGGTACATGCCCTTGATCGGAATCAAACCTGGGATCATTCAGTCCGCAGACCGGCGCTCCATCCTCTGAGCCAAACCGGCCAGGGCAGGTCACGGTTTTGATTCCAGGTCAGGGCACATGCCCATTTTGCAGGTTTGGTCCCTGATTGGGGAGCATACGGGAGGCAACTGATCCATGTTTCTCTCTCACAACAGTGCCTCTCTCTCTCTCTCTCTCTCTCTCTCTCTCTCTCTCTCTCTCTCAAGTCAATAAGCATATCCTCAGGTGAGAATTTAAAAAATGAAAATAAAAAGATTGACCTCTGCTAAAGAAGCTATAGACCTGGGATGTGACTGCCTGCTATGACCCGTTCAGTTAGGACTTTGTGATCAGACCACCCTGTGCGGTTACTTTGGATCAGTGAGCTTGTCAGGTTAACTGCATAGCCTCTTTTTCATTCACATACAGCACTGTGATTTAGTAACAAACAAACAAGCAAATGTTTTTATTTAGGTACACACATTAAAGTATTTACGAATGAATGTGTGATGTCTAGAATGTGCTTTCAAATATCCCACCCCACACCCCAAAAATGTCCTAGAGGAAATATAGATGAAACAAGACTGACAGGACATTAATATTGAAGCTGGATGACAAGCAGGTACGTGGGAATTCATAATACCATTTGCTATTTTCTGTTTAAAAATGTCCTTAATAAAATGGTTCTTAAAAAAAAAAGAAGTCTACTGGCTATGGATGAAAAGAGCACTTTTTCACCAGATGCCCTTTGGATGCTTTAGAACAGAAATCAATAACCTGATTCCATGGGTCAATTGGCTCACAGATTAGGTCATCTCTCTACCTCTTCTTGGTGACCTTCAGCACTTGAATCAAGCAGCAGGTCACCTAGGGCCGCAGCACAGGAGAGCAGGGAGGCCAGAGAGAGAAGACCTATGATTTCAGGTAGAGGGCTTATCAGAGCATGCTTTTTCTGCATCTACGTATCAAATTCAATCAAGTTCCACATTCCCTCTCGCCTTACTCTATAGTGAAACATAGCATATGTGTAATTGAAATCACTTCCATTACTTCTTAAATAATAAAATGGGAAAGCTGGAAGAAACTTGAGGAAATATCCAATCAAAACATCTTATTGTACACCATCTTAATAATGCATTATAAGATGTGATATTATAACAAGTTTATGGGTTGTGAGTAGGGTGAGATACCACTCACTAAAATAGAAGGCTGGCTTCCCATTTTGTTCCATTTCTCTCTTGCTACCCTGAGAAAATAAGTAAGGCAATGAGATGTGTAGTCTATTTCCTCTAAAAACTGAGGTAAAGCCCTGGCTGGCGTGGCTCAGTTGGTTGGGTGTTGTCTCGTGCACCAGAAGGTAGCCGGTTCAATTCCCCAGGCAAAGACACATGCCTGGGTTGTGAGCTTGATCCTGCACACCCCCTTCTGGGTTATGTATTTCCAGTAGGGGGTGTGCAGGTGGCAGCCGATCAATGATTCTCTCTCATCATTGATGTGTTTATCTCTCTCTCCCTCTTCCTTCCTATCTCTCTTTTTAAAAAAAAAAAAAAATCAACTAACTAAAAAATGAGGTGAAGGGAATGCTTTAGAAAATGAAACCGTCTTCATGATTAAAAATTATATCTCAATAAAGTTAGAATTTCTTTTTCAATTTTAAAAAAAGAAGTGGAAAAAGAAAATGGGGAGGCCCAGCTTATGCAGTGACTCCAGGGTGCTCAGAGGAAGGAACCAAAGTTGGCCAAGGTTAAGCCAAGATTTTCCTGAGTTGGTTCCGACTCCAGAGTTGTGACCAGAATTTAAAGAGGAAAGAGATTAGTCAAGAGTTTGAGTCTATAGTCCCTGGAAATACGTAACGCTGGTGCTCCTGCCACCTCAACTGAGCCTGCTGGCTGGCGTTTCTGGTACCGGTGAGGAAACTGACCCAGTTTCCCAGGCTCTTTTGCCATCCCTGTGCTCACCCTGGCATCTGCCTTCTCCTCCTGCCCCGAGAGGGAAGCGAACTGCAAGTCTTGGAGAAGAAGGCTCTGTAGATGTGAACATCCGATGCCATGAGCCAGCCTCACAAGAGGGCTGGGTATACAGAGGTTTCCAGAAGGGTCAGGAGAATCAGAGGACAGGATTCCCAGCAGCAGCCAGCCGGGAGTACCGTCCTCAGGGTTGGCCTTCTTGGTCCCCCTTCATGATGGCACGGACCGGACCTGATAAAGCTGTGTCTCTTCTACCAACTCTAGTTCCATTGAATTCCCAGAAGCTCACAGCTGACGGCCCACAGGCGCTCAGCAGTTTTGTTATTTCTGGCCCTTGGAGACACCCAGGCCCTCTTGCAGTCACTGGAGGGCAAAGAAAGAATGTAAACATCCAGGAGTGGAAATTGACAGTCTGGAAAAGTTAATGGCCTCTTTCTCAGCGTACATTTCTAAATGTATAAAATATGTTGCATGGAAAGAAACTAACTGTATTGGGATGCAGTTTTTAAATATTGTAAAAAATCCACGTCATAGTAATCAATACATAGGCGTCTAATATACTCTATAACAAGAGCTAGCACTGGGTCTAATAACCACCGGATTTCCAAGCAATGGCGAGCAGAAGTGACATTTTGAGAAATCTACAACTGCAATGTGGCATGAAAATGCTAGTTTTATGGGTGACAAGTCATAGGTATTACCATGAATCCTGCAGTTCATTGCCTACATTCATGGAAAATGCAGTCCTGATAAGAGGAAACGCCTATACATTAATTACTTTTCTTTACACTCTCCTCTGCCTTGTTTGTATAGAAGTACTAGTGTTTCCCTCTTTTAATCCCACGCCCCCCTTTACTCCCAAACTGAATTTGTGATAAGAGTCAACACGGAAATGTCTCTTTCTATATTGCAACAGATAGTGCCAATCTTGGCAGCCTGGGGAGACAG
Source organism: Murina feae (assembly GCA_004026665.1). Lineage (NCBI taxonomy): Eukaryota > Metazoa > Chordata > Mammalia > Chiroptera > Vespertilionidae > Murina > Murina feae. The sequence goes on from PVJC01015070.1 coordinate 24,393, forward strand.
AGTTTACCCTGCGGAACATGGCCTTGCCCTGGTGCTTTGTGCTAAGTGGTATTAAGAAATGCATGGAAAAGCTAGCCAAAAGGTTCAACAAGGGAGCCAGCTAATATCCTTTCCAAGGCACAGTCAGCGGGGTCAGCCTTCTTGTACAGCTCTCAGAAAGCTACAAAGCTTTCTTTCCTGGAAGCATGGCACACAGATACAAAATAGAGCCAGGAAAGCAACTCTTGCCAAGTTTCTAATGTAAATTCCCTTGGAAAAGTCACAGCATTTGCTTTGCAGACCCAACCCAAACCTGGATTCTGCTGTGAGATGCAAACTCGGCCACCTGGGGTACAAAGCCCAGGGAACGGTGAGTGTCACCATGCACACACAGGTGGGGAGAGAACCTGCGCTGCCTCCACGCACCTGAAGTACTTGCCGCTCAGGGGCTCCAGGCCCTCAGCCAGGGCGCAGTGCAGGCTGGTCTGCGCGCCCTCGCGTGCTGACTTGAGGAAGGGGGAGAAAAGCCGCCAGAGCAGGCACATCAGGAAGGAGTGGCGGGTCAGCTCAGAGCGGACGATGCCTGGGTGCACCGAGTAGGTGGTGACCCCTGTGCCTAGGGCAAAGAGAACACAGTTAGAGCAGGGACACACTCTGAAACAGCTCGCCTCCTGCTGCAAAATGCGCAAGTGAGAAGGGACTCAGGAAACAGAACGCCATGATTTAGAAGATCCCACTCGTAGCCAGGTAAAATCTGGCTAGTAATTAATTGATCTCTTCCAGAAAGATCTACAGCCTTCTCAGCCTTCTGTGCTCCAAATTGAATGCTTGGTTGAAGGTCCTTCTATGTCAATGCCACCTTTCTCTGTGACTTAAGTATTAATAATAGAAACAACAAAACGTACAGTTGCACTACTAATACTACTACTAGTAGCAGTAATAGTACCAATTACTAACAGTGGCATCTTTAGACTTTCTATAGGAAGGGCCTGCAGAGGTAGGGAATGTCTGACCCATGGTGTTGGAAGCTACCTATTGTCTTCACTATCAGAGAAGTGTAAACAGGAGCCCAGAACGCTGGTGAACCTGGAGCTCTGGCAAGGGCCAGAGCTATGCACCGATTGTTTAGTCCAGAAAATGGAGGCTCAAGCAATTTCCTGACCAAATAGTCTCAGAGTAAATCTTCACTAGTATTTACTGACCTTTAAGATAGTCTGTCTGTTACCGGAATTGCCTGACTAAGGGCTAGATGTGTATCCAAAATGGAATTAGAGGTTGGCAAGGCCTGGGCACAAGTGGAAGTCCTTCCCTTTGCGTTGGACTTCCCGCCTGGCCCCCAATATTTCCACATTATTATTTCTTGTCGCGTCTCTGTCATTTGCGCACGGCCCTTCTCCAGATCCCGAACCCTAAGCCACGTGGGACGTGGGTCACACACCACGGGCTGTGTAAGACCCTCGAAATCCTTTGGTCTGGCCCTGCCAAGGCACTAGAGGTGAGTTAATTAAATGTTTGGCCAAATAGAGCAGGCCAATTTTGAAATTAATATTTTTGCATGGCCCAATAATGATGTTATAAATATCCAAATGGCCTTTGGCAGAAAAAGGCTTTCCCACTCCTGACTTAAGGGAAGCAGGTTCCAGGGCCAAGGTCTGAACTCTGATGTAAAGAGCACGGACTGCAGACCTGGACTGTCTGGATTTAAATTCTGGCTCAGCTAGGAAACTTGTTTGGTCAAGTTGCATATACACCTATGCTGGTCTCTTTTGTTTGTTTGTTCAAGTTTCATATATATCTGTGCCTATCTTGTTTGCTTGTAGAGCAGGGGAAAAAAGTAGCACCTACCTCATAGGGATGTTGTATTAACTGAGTTAAGACATGTGAATACATGGCACACACAAAATTCTCAATTATTATTGTCATTATTATTATTTCTTTTAATGATTGCCCTATTCTCCTACCTTGTGTTTTCTGACAGCAAATACCAGTGTTTCTGAACTCTGGCTTATTCAGCATAGCAAATAGTCCCCGAGATTTCCAGATCCCAAAGCCAGCAACTCAAGGAAAACTCCAGAAAGGAAAAGAATCATAGGATTAAGAGAGGCCTCACCTCATTTTAAAGTTGAGGGGATGAAGTCAGGAGAAGTGAAAGGGACATGTCCTTATACTAAGGTGACCAGATTTAAAGCAGTACACCATTGACCGGAGGGTTAATTTTTTTTTCCTTTTTCTTTTTTATTATTACTTAAAATATTACAAAGAGTAATCGGGAATTTTTTTAAATGCCGCCGTGGGACGCAGGACAAATTGTTAAAAATCGGGATTGTCCGCCAAAAGCGAGACATCTGGTCACCTTACCTTATACACACGTGGCTACTATGTGGGAGAGCAAGAACTCAGACCTGGAGGTTTCATGTCCAGCCCTAGCTCCCTGACTCCGGGCAGTGGCCCCTCTCTCGCTCAGCTAACCACGTGAATCTCAGCAAATAGCACTCAGAAGGATGTATCCTGGATTGAAAGCTGTATACACCTGGGCTGGTCGCTTTTTTGGACCTCAGTTTAGACCCATATAATAATAATACCTGCTCTGCTGTTGCAAGGGGTTGTTGTGAAAAATAATATCAGTTAATAGATATAAGATTTGACATAAATGTAAGGTAACCTCCTCGGTTCCTAATTGTTACTCAATTTTATGTTTCCCAAGGGCATTTTCCTCAGTGCACAGAACCTCTAAACGAGACTGAAAACCCTACTTTAGCGACCTTAACCCTGGTCCTTCGCCCGACTTACCTTGGAGCTTTTTGGCCAGCTCACGAGTAAAAAGCACATTGGCCAACTTGCTGTGACAATAAGCAAAACCACGGCTGTAGCGCTTCTCACCCTGGAGGTCGTGGAAGCGAATCTTGCCAGCAATGTGGACCACTGATGACAGGTTCACCACCCGTGCAGGAGCAGACTCCTTCAGCCGCTCCAGGAGCAAGTGGGTGAGAAGGAAGTGGCCTGTAAGGAAGATTGAAGAGTGGAGTGGCTGCCCTGGCTGGTTTGGCTCAGTAGATAGAGTGTTGGCTTGTGGACTGAAGGGTCCCATTCGATTCCGGGCAAGGGCACATGCCCAGGTTGCAGCTCGATCCCCAGTAGGGGACGCACAGGAGGCAGCCAATCAATGATTTTTCTCTCATCATTGATGTTTCTAGCTCTCTCTCTCCCTTTCTTTTCCTCTCTAAAATAAATTTTAAAAATATATATTTTTTTAAAAAAGAGTAGAGCCTGACCAGTTTGGCTCAGCAGATAGAGCAACGGCCTGTGGACTCAAGGGTCCCAGGTTCGATTCCGCTCAAGGGCATGTACCTTGGTTGCGGACACAACCCCGGTGGGGAGTGTGCAGGAGGCAGCTGATCAATGTTCCTCTCTCATCGATGTTTCTAACTCTCTATCCTCCTCCCTTCCTCTCTGTAAAAAATCAATAAAAATATATATATTTTTAAAAAAGAGTGGAGTGGTGGCCCAGGCTCAGGATGAGGGAGCTGAGGACAGGACTTCAGCATTAGCTCCCTATCTTCTGGGTGAGAAAAAATTTTATGTAATTCAGTGCTAAAGGTCAGGCAGTCGGAGTTAGTGAATTCTTTAAGGCAAGGGCCAGAGCTAGCCTATAGGTGAGGCAATATAGACTTAATCTGTGCTTATTTGAACCTCTGCCCTTGCCCCAATTAGGAGAAAGTCTACCTGCTGGCTTCTGACCCCACTATAGCCATGATCACACAACGATGGGTCCAGGTACACCCGTGTACAGGGGGGAGAGTGGAAGAGTTAGGGAAAATTACGTTTCTCTAGGATCAGAGAACATATTCCATGATCTGCTCTCTAGAGCCATCACCTTGAACTCTGAACCTCAGCCTCTCTCATACCTCAAGTCTTCAAGGTTTGCCTCCTCCATCGACCAACCCTCGACTTTCTGAGCCCTCAGTTATAGATGTGACTCCCTCCAGCCAAATGCAGGCTCCTGCAGCCGCCATGCCTGGCTCTGCTTGGCAAGCCTCGTGCTACCACAGCCTCATCCAAAAATGGGATTTTTCTTTCTGGTATCTTCAAAGTTATGGGGTTTCTTTTTCTTTTTCTTTTTACTTTATTATTGAATTTACTAGAAGCTTGATGCATGAAATTCATGCAAGAGCCTTGGCCCAAACCCCCTGCAGGGCCTCTGCCAGCTGCAGAGTTTCTGCCATGGATTTCCTCCCCCACACCCTCCACCCCCTGCCCACTACAGCTTTGTCTGGAAGGAAGGTAGGATGTCTTGTCTAATTAGCATATTATGCTTTTATTATGGGGTAACATTGGTTAATAAAATTATATAGGTTTCAGGTATACAATTCTATAATACATCATCTGTATATTGTATGTGTTCAACACACCAAGTCAAGTTTCCTTCCATCGTCATTTATCCCCTCATACCCTTTCCTTCCATCGTCATTTATCCCCTCATACCCTTTCCTACCTCCCCCACCCTACTTTCCCTCTGATAATTGTGTTTTTTAATGGTATGTGTAGGAGGACCTCACTTTTTTGGACTAGTCAGGAGAGGGATAGTGGACAAAAACCCAATACGTCCAATCTATGGGAACCCTGGCCTCCAGTAGAAGCACTGGAGATTCTCAGCACTAATGTACGGTCATCTATACCTACAGAGAATAAGATGGGGTCAGCCTTGCTTTTCAGCCACTCAGAAATACTTACCCAGGTGGTTGACTCCCAGGTGGGTTTCAAAGCCATCAGCTGTTTTGGAATAGGGACACATCATCACTCCTGCATTGTTGATCAGAATATGGAGCTGCTTTTCCTCTGTAACACAACCAAGGAGACCCTGTCATTAGCAAGAAGCCTGCTAGCTGCCCAGCATAGTGCTGAGTATTTACTTCTTGCCTTTGGACCTGTCTTAGTGATATTCAGTAACCTGGGTTTCTAACTTTAGTTATTGAGATCTTCCTGGACACCATTCATTCATTCATTCATTCACTCATTCAGCAAATACGTACTGAGTACTGACTGACACTGGGCCAGGCCCACTCTGCTGGGCATACAGTGGTAAAACAGGATAGGCATGGTCCCTAAACCTCATAGATTTCATAGTCATTAGTAAAAACTGGTTATTCTCCAAGATACACAAGAATTTTGGCAGCAACACAACCTCATCTGGTGCCTGTGGCCACAGAAGGTTGCTTCTCAGAATGAAAGAAGAGAGTGGCATCAGGGCCACACCTCGATGCCAAGGTACAAGCCCAGACAGGGAGCTGATACCTCCAACATTCCCATTGCAAAGGCAAAAAGATGATAAGGATCCTGCCCAGCTGGTCCACCCGCCATCCCCTTGCCAATTCCCTGCCTTGCTGGTTCATGTGGCAGAACCCGTCCAGTGGAATCCATGATAGTTCTGATGTAAGGTCAGAGACAGGTCTGGGTGGAGCAGCCCCTCCCTCACCCAGCTTCTTGCTTTTCTGGCTACCCACCTGGGCCTTACCTGCCAGAAAGCCCTCAGCAAAGGCTCTGATGGATTTGGTATCCGATAGGTCCAGTTTCCGCACCAGTACCTGGGAGTTCTTCGTATCAGCTCGGATTTCACTGGCAGCAGACTCCCCCTTGAGTACATCTCGGCAGGCAATGTATACTCGGGCTCCTGGAGCAAAAAAAAAGAGGGCAATGTGTTCAGACCGTAGGCCGAGAAAGAGTCTAGTAAGTGAGCTTAGGACTGGTATACAGAGCGTTCTCCAGCCACCCCTAAAGCAGTGAGGGTTGTATTGCCACTTTTTAGGATTCTCACTGCAGCACTGCTCATTCTCCTTGCTACTAGCTTAACTCCAGCTAGCAACCCAGGTTTTTACACTCTGATATTTAATGTTGCTTAGTATCTCCTTTTAGGATAAGGGACTTGGCCAACACTGTCCATGGACATCATTGTTTGTCTTACTTTATATAAGACAAACAGTAATGGAGCAGGGAGGAAGGGAAGTTTGTTTAAGGCCACAGAGTGAGTTGGCATCACAGCTGGACTTGAATCCCAGGTTTCTCAACTTCCTGACCAGAGCCTCCAAGCCCAGGAGAAAAGACAAGGAAATGTGCACAGAGGCCGGGTGAGAAAGGCAGGAGGTGCTGCCCTGTGAACCTGCAAGTGGAGGGACTTGCCTCTGCGAGCGAGCTCTCTGGCCGTCTCCTTGCCGATGCCGGTGTTGGCGCCAGTGATCACCACTATCTTCCCAGGAAGCTGCACGTCTGTTCTACAAACCCCACCAGCAAAGAACTTCCTGTAGGCAAGGCAAGAAAAAGCATTCATGCGCCATCCTTCCCAACCCCAGACTGAGATACATAACATCCATCCAGCCTCAGAGAAGAACTTTTTACAGTTGTCATTGGGAGACCTAAACAGGCTCATCTCCAGGGGACGTTCTCCCCGTGGAAAAGGGGGTCTCCAGATCATCAGCTCAGGTGGGAAGATCATGGGTCCAGAAGCTACAAATGGCCATCTAGGCAAACAGTGGAAGTGCTCTTGAGCTGGGCCAAGGGAGACCTTCCGTATTGGATAAAGATAACAAAGCTCTTATCTCTAGAGGTTCCAGCTGCCTCCTCTAACCTGCATTGAAAACATGCAAAGAGCATGAAAGGATTCGCTGCTTCTGAGCCCTCGATCTTCAATAAGCATCAACAGTGAATAACTGATGAATGGCACCTCAAAGGGGTCCCACATACAAATGTGGCTCTTGGGCTCCCTCTCCAGTTTTAGAAAGCCAGCATCTTCACATGTTTTGTTTTGCCATCTTCAGAGATTCCATTCTAGCTCTCAGCACACTGAGAAACCCCCTCTTTTCAGACCGCTGGGCAGGGAGCACATCTTCTTACCTAAAGTTAACTTGACAAGTTCCAAAAAGAGGATGAGAGGTGGGGACAGATGATTTTCTAAGCACCATTTAACTGTCAGGCACTTTCTGGAGGGAATTTATTTTAATCCTCTCAACCGCTCTTATTACCCCCATATTACAGTGTGTGTGTGGCGGTGGGGGGGAGATGAGGCTTAAAGAAGTTCAAGTCACTTGTTAATAGTGGCAAAACTGTAATGTGAACCCAGGTTTCTATGCCAGGATCCAGAGCAACACTCTGTCCCTCATATGTCCACATAACCTTCTTTATCATGAGCAATTTGAAAATTCTCAGACCCACGTTTCTTTGATACTTCCAGAAATCCCACAGCGAAAGAGCCATCCCAAAACATCATTAGTTGAGGAAAATGAGTTTGTTTCCTTCCCCAAATGCCTAGCACTTAATGAGTCCCTCAGCAATGACCACCCATAGTAACCCAGCAGGGACACCTTAACTAGAAACAATGAAGAAAGGAAGACCTTCCAAGGAACCCAGGGCAACAGAGTGAAAGAGAAGGACTTTGCCCTAAGTTGTCTGTCAAGCAACCTAACACTCACCCACTCAGCCTTCCACTAGCATCGGCATTCAAAGCAGCCCCTCTCCTCCCAGCCCAGGTGCTTCCTTCTTACTTTCCTTCATGGTTTCCATAATTACTTCCTTCTTTTCTGCTTCTTCTGCCCTTTCTCTCCCATGACCTCTATCCCTTCCTCTTCTTTCAGCAGCTGAGAGAGAATTCATCTACTTACGAGTTTCACGGCTCCCAATTTTGGGATTTGTAAAATATTGTATGAGTCACTGAAATTAAGACAAACCTGATGGATGGAGCTATCACATACAGGAAGGAAAGGAAGGAGGCGAGCAGTCCCAAGATAATCATCATCTTTTCAACTTCTTTAGTTTCTGCTCCTTAGTAAAAACACCTTCGACTCTAACTCGGGTTTGGGCTCCTGGTCGGCCTCCAACTCTGGTCTGCTTCTGGCTGCTTCTCCCTTTTCTAGCTCCTCTCAGAGCTCTCAGCAACAGCCTGCCTCTAAGCATAGCCCAGAATCCTATTTAAACCCGAGAGCTGTCAGAGCACAGCCTGCTGGGAGATGTAGTCCTGAGAGAGGAGGACAGGAGGAAGGAGTGGAACCTCACACGAACCAGCAAAGAGAATGAGGGGAAATGCAGCAACTGCCCCCTAATTTTCCTACCCTCAATTGTTTCTCTTATCTAGGGAATGTTTTCTCTCCAACCACCCCCACCTCCACTCCTGAAAGATAGAATATTTTTAGCTTAAGCAACAGACCCCATGATTCTTAAAATACAAATGTGATTAAAATAGGAAGACAAGGAAGAAACCCCCCAAGAATGGTGAGAGAAGTCAGGACAGTGGTATCTCTTGGTGGGGAAGGGGTAGAGATTGGGAAGATATATGTTGGGAACTGGTAGTGTTCTGTTCTTTGAGGTGGATGCTGGCTACTCAGGTGTGCTCAGTTTGTGAAAATTTATTGAGTCACAGGCTTGATTTGTGCACTTTTCTATGTGATACTTTATGTGATATTTCAATGAACACATCCATGTACATAGCAAGGAAAGGTATAGTGTTTCAGTGCATGGACTTCCTGGTTCAAATCTCAAATGATCTTCTTACAAGCTCCATGGCCCCGGGCAAGTTACTAAACTTCTGTGTTAACTCAGTTTCCTCGCTTGTACAAAAGGTTCAATAAAAGTATATATCTGCCTGGTTTAAGTATTTAAAAGATAATTAAATAGGTAGATAATTTGAGACAGAGACTAGAACATGGTAAACACTGTATAAGAGTTGCTGTTAAAATTAGCTGTCTCCCTCACATTACCCAAAGATTTGGTGTAGAAATGAATGAGGCTGACATTTCAATATTGAATGCTATTGGAGAAGAGAGGAAACACAAGGGGAAAAAAAAGTTAGCAGAAACTCTCCGAGCCCTCTGGAGGTGGATGAGCAGGGCTCACAGCACTTGCTCACTCAGCGTTTCTGTCCTGCACAGGACAATAGGACAGGACAAAGGAATCAGGACAAGACACTAGTAGTCATTTCCCAGTTCTACTCCTTCCTGTGAAGTTACTAGAGGCTCCAGGAAGACACATATGATGAAAGAAGGCTCTTGTGGCATGCAGGTACTCACTCCCTCACTCATCCATCCATCCATCCATCCATTTAAAATATACTTACTGCATATTTCTTGGTGCCAGGCATTGTGCCAAGTACTCCTGCCTCTTGGGAATCCCAAAGACCTGATAAATACAACACAGAGTAATCAGGTCATCTACAGGTGGAATCTCTCTTGATTCCCAGAGGCCTCTCTCATCTCTTCCCACTTCTCTCACTCTAGCTCCAGTTCCCTGAAGAAATCTAGAGTGTCAACTGCAGAGACCTCAATGTTCCAGAAGTTCCCGTGATTGTGTTGCTGGAGCCTCCTAGAAGTCTATGTCCACAGGGCCAACGTGGTCCTGCTGATTGGATAGAGTCCTTTTCTCCCAATACATTGGGTCTGCCACACCTCATAGATTATAGGTAAAAACAAGATCTGTTGGTGCTTTCTGCCTAGAGTTCTCCCTTTCCCATGTAATCAGGGCTATAGTCAACCAATGGGACAGACACAATGCCATGCCATGCAAGGGACATACATCTAATAGCTCAAATAAGGGCACCTTCTTAATAATGTCTTCTGGGCTCTGCATTTCTACTCAATCAAATCCAAGATCCCCTGCATTTGTGGAGATTATGCTCAATTTATCGTGAGTTTGTCTGCAAAGCAAAGAACCCTAAGAAACAGCATGTAGAGCTCTAGAGCAACATAGAGAAGATACAGAAGGCATATGAGACATCTAGAATTATGGACATATACCAATAGTTTTATTAAAAACATGTTAAATATTATTACCCAAAGATTACCATTAAGTGATTGATTAGTTTTACCAAATGTTAAACTATATTACAAAGCTATAATAATTTAAGTAATGTGGTAAATGCAGGTCAATAGTCAGACAAATCACTAGAACAGAAGGTAAAACCAAAAATTGACCCAAATAGACATGGAGATTTAGATATAATTTTAAAAACACCATTTCAAATCTTGTTGGGAGAAGATGAATTATTTAATCAGGTATTATAATTGCTATCCATTTGGGAGAAGATGAATTTGATCCTTACCTTACTATTTACACCAAAATTTTAAATATCTCAACAATATAATCATGGAAATGAAACCATTTAAGTATTTAAGAAGACCCATGGGACAAATTTTTAAATACTTTTTAAAAATATTTTTATCGATTTCAGAAAGGAAGGGAAAGGGAGAAAGAGATAGAAACATCAATGACGAGAGAGAATCATTGTTCGGCTGCCTCCTGCATGCCCCACACTGTGGGCTCAACTGGGGGTCAAGCCCACAACCTGGGCATGTGCCCTGACCGGGAATCAAGCCATGACCTCCAGGTTCACAGGTCGACACTCAACCACTGAGCCATGCTAGCTGGGCCAATTTTTAAATAATTTTTGAGTAGTAAGATCTTTCTAATAAGATAGGAAACCCAGAAAATGGAAGAAGGAAATAACAATTTCATGACAAAAACCACCATACACCACACAAAACAAAAGAGAAACCGGGGGGGAGATGGGGTGGGGAATATTCACAACATGTATTGTTGACAAGAGTTTAATTTGTTTAGTATATAAAGAACTCTTACAAATCACTAAGGAAAAGGATAAGCAGCCCAATGGAAATAACAGTTTACAGAAAAGGAAATACAAGTGGCTCATCAATCTACCTCAGAATAAAGGAGATGCAAATTAGAATTACACTAGGAGCCACTTATCAGATTGACAAAGATCAAAAAGTCTATCACATCGCCCTGCTAGAGTGGCTCAGTTGGTTGAGCATCATCCCGTGCACCAGAAGGTTCCCGATTAGATTCCCAGTCAGGACATGTGGGGACAGCAGCGCATAGATGTTTCTCCTCTGCCTCTCTTCCCTTCTGTCCCAGATCCCCAAACTGGTTGACAACGCACGGGTATTAATGGACAGGCCAAGCTACGCCTCTTATGGAGTCCGACGTTACTGTCCCAGGTTCTTTTTGCGAAGAGCAGGGGTTTTATATTGGACCAGAGCAAAGATACAATACACACAAACGCAGTTAATGAGATGCTTGAATCACACAGGGTTTATTTACCTAAGTCCTAGCGGCTTCTAGGGCACAGGCAGGCCACCCGGCGATCCTCACGACAAGACACACAGCAGCACAGCAGGCTGGTC